>ML675622.1:4250480-4318564 GCA_007922155.1 Mesoclemmys tuberculata
AAACGTAAGGGTTGAATTTGGAGAGTTTCTGTAGTGATACAAAAGCTACCCCGCTGCTAGAGACTTTACAGTTTGATCATATTGAGATTATATTCCTTTTAAAAAATATCTTAGTGATTTCAAGAGAACGCCACTGCCAGTTTGAGCTTCACCAGACCAAATGCAGAGACATTTATAACTGGCTACTGCTTCCTATGAAACAGTCCATGATAGTTTCCAGTTTCAGTTTCCAGCAAGGAGACAGACAATCAGCTACAGCTAAAGACATTGATAATTCATCTTATATGAAGTGTGCACCACCAAAATGTATGCAAGAGTAAATGTTACTTTAATATATATGGCGACTTTTAGAAAAAACGCTACGCAGCTATCATGGGGTTATGACACTCCTGTGTTCCGTTTGCTGGTCTTTAACAACCAGCAGTTTCCCAGCTCGGTTGCCTTCTTTGAAATAGAGTCCAATTCTAAGCAAAGCAATTTGTCTGTTTCTCACATAGATCCCCCGTTTCCCCCCCCCCAAACACACAGAAGACTACAATTACAAAAACGACACACGTGACTGAACCCCAGGAAAGGGACTGCAGAGCCCAACTTTGTTCAAATCTTATCCCTCTGTCAAATCTTCAGTTGTGGCCAAAATAACCTCAGCACAGCTGAGGTACTAGGGTGGATGTTGTAAGGCACCTTTTCTTTCCCCTGATTTGGGGGCCAGTCCAAATGATCCCCAACACAGCAGAGGCCAATGGAAAGACTCCTCTTGACTTCAGTGGGCTCTAGACCAGGACCTTAGAGCAGCCAGCAGCTGCTCTAAATTACTGCCACCCGAAAGGGAGCATCCCGAACTTCAGGCCTTCTTCCCAAGCTGCAGATTTGCCTGCCAACAGAAACAGCCTTTAGGAGCAGGGGGAAACAGTGTATGGGTGAAGTCAAGATTCGGCAGAAGAGTTGGGGATGGCCAGGGGCCAGGCGGGAGGTGCAGGCTGGCATAGGATTGCAGAGACGGGGGAAGAAGGCTCCCCGGTCCCATTGTGGTTGAGCTGAGTGGCGCCAAGAGGGAGAGAGGCAGGCCGGGGAAGTGGCTGTAGAAGCATTGCTGAGGGGGGCAGATGGGGAGTAGGTCCCCGCCATGAAGGTCTAAAGGGATGAAAGGGGTGTCACCAGGCGGGCAACCATCTCCCAGCATGCAGCGCCACACGCAGGCCCAGGCCAGGTCGCATCTCATGTCACGGGTTAACAAACACACACAAGTCAGTCTTCAGTCAATACCTGGCCCCTCCAGGCTTCTGGGCCACTCCTCCCAGGGGTGTCCAGCACCTGGCAGTTTCTTTGTCTCCTCCAGCTCCGCTCTTGGAGCTGCAGCATTGCCCCTGGCTGCAGGGACTCACCACAGGAGCCAGTCCTGCTCCAATGTCACCTCTACTGACCTGGATTCAGCCCACCCCACTCCTCTCCCCCTCCAAGCAGCCTTTGTAGGCCCAGATGAAGCCCAGACCTCTTTAAGTAGCTGGCTTGGACTCTCCTGCCCCAGGCCAGGCGCTGGGCTGTCTTCCCCAGACACCCGCTACCCTGGGATGAGGAGGGATGGCGCACTGAAATTTTACCCAGAGCGTCAGATTGGCTTGAGCCACTTCCACCTTCAGTGGGTCCTCTCAGGACAACCCCACTACTCCAATTTTATAGCGCACGTGCTGTTTTTTCCCACCTTACTTTTAAACTGCTGGTTTAGATTAATGTGCAGCATCTCCTCTGCTCAGGATTCCTTTCCTGATTTCAACGACTGCTGCATCTGTAGTTCATGCATGCCTTGTTTTATACAGGTGCCTGGCTTGTCATGGTCAGGCTTCTCTGTGCAAAAATAGCAGGGATCTCTTTTGCAAAACCAATGACTTTATATTACAAGATCCCCGCTGCACTGAACTTAGCTACTTTATAGGGAAAGCTTTCCCCTTCCCCCCTTAAATTTGCTACAGCACCTTCAGCTGGGGATGGCAACTCCCATGAGGCCTCACTGCAGAGAACCACACCAGGACTGGTGGGGTCCACACTTCAAAGGAGGAGTCTCCTACAGTAGACGGGGGAGGACGCACCACGACCGAGATAATTCATAGGGAGACGTTGACCCAACCACTGCAGGGGCAAAGAGCTCAATAATTAGATATCAAACCATCTAGATGAACTGAGGCTTCCAATTCGTCCACAGAGGAATAGCAGGGGTCTAATTGCAGGGATGTGACTAGTTTTTAAACAGTGATCCCTTCACTGAGAGGCAAAGCTCTGGGATCATTAATTAGTACCGGAACTCTAGTTATGAACACTCACTGTGCAAGTGATGCATATTAACCAAGTAGCAGGATGTCTGTTCTCCACGCCGCCACTGATCTCGTATCACTTGCCATGCAGAATTACTTTCCTTTCTTGACAATTAAGCAGCAGCACGCAGACAAATTCAGGGTTAAGCAGAGGTGCGCAGAAATCATAGCGGTTCAAGGAAAAGGCCCTTCCAGCAATAACACATGAATGGTGAGAGAGCTGATGGGTTTTGTAAAGACCTTCACAGTAGACTATTGTCATCACTTTCTGTCTCCGTGGGAAGCCCATTTCTGATTTCACACTTGTTTTGAGGCCAATGGAGTTGCACTGGGACCAGATCACCACAGCATGGCCCTAGAGATTGTCATTTATTCTGATACAATGTGCATGTAAGGTGCTTCCCTTCTGATTAAGCCAGATTCTACAATTCCTTTGCACAGCTGGAAACGTGGGCACATACTGAAAGATAGGAGAAAATCAGGTCCACTGACACCAGTGAAGTTACTCCACATTTACATCACTGTAAGCAAGATCAGAATCAGGCCTAGACCGTGTGTGTGTGTGTGTGAGTTTGATTACCATTGCTTTGAAGCAGGGTCCACAGCTTCCCATTTGCATAGCATCCCAATCACACTTTACAAATGCTGGATACAATTTTTAACAAATAAACATGAGAAACACTTTGCCTTGACCTGAATCTACTCTCTGGTAAGCCACCAAGTAGGCAAAGCTACGCTTTCTTTTGGTAATGGCAGAAATCTTTTACATTAACGGTAATAAGAATGGTAAAACTTGACTAAGGGCTGCTTGATACACCACTGAAAACTCTTAATGTAGACACACTTAAACCAGTTTAGTATGGTCTGGTATTTTACCCATTTTATGTAGTCAGAACATGAAAGCAGCGTAAGTATCTAACATTAGGGGGTTTGTTTATTTCCCTCAGTTCAAGTATTCCAGTAAAAACTCACCCTAGAATTCAGCCACCAAGACGGGAGCTGTGACTTCTTTCCTCTGCTTAAAACAGGTGGGGGCCTGTCTGACTCCAAGATCTGAACTGCTGGGGGAATGAGGAAGATTACTAAGCATTTGAGACACATAATCCAAATGAAATGCTGAATAGATGAACCCACCTACACTTTCCTTGGCCAAAACTGCAGGCTATACATGTTGGCCAGAGAGAAGCTTAAAGGTCATTTTATTTTGGCCTATATCCCAGTACGCCACAGATGTCAGAGAAAGGAAGACACAGACTACACGGGACAGACCAGTGATATCAACAAGCTGCCCACAGTCCTGGTGGTTAGCCCTGTGGGGAAATGAGACCCCAGTGCTGCTGTCCTTAGTGAGGAGCAGCGGCCACTGAAGTCAAGGAATGAGGCCAATGAGAGTTGCAGATAAGTGAAGGTGGGAGGATGGGGCCATCCTGCTGTTGGGATGGGCTTGGACTTTAGGGGCAACACTTTCAAAGATCACAGGTGATCCCTGTGCCCCCATTTTTGGGTGCCCAACCTGTGACACCAAAAAAAGGGCCTGATTTTCAAAAGGTGGGTGCCTAGCACTTTCTGAAAATTCAGCCATTTGGGGCATCAAAAGGAGCACTCCGAATCAGCAGCCTCTTTGGAAAATCTTGCCCTAGACATCTGCTGGATGGATAAAAAAAACTATTACAGAGCCTAGTCCTGTATCTTCAGCTTAGCGAGACATCAGAGCCAAGAGGTAAATCCTCTTGTGATGACTTGTTTGCAAAGGAATAAATATTTCATCTTTCTCCTTGGAAGAGAAGTTTAAAAATTGTAAAAAGCGAAAGATTTATTTGTGCACTGGGAGCCTGGACAGATCAGTGGCACTTGGGATTCCCATCTTTCTCTGTTGACTGCATCATGCTCAAAGTCATTAAGTCGGGGCTTTTGTTTTATTCCAGCCACTATGTCGTGCATGCCATTTTTTGAAGATTAAAACCATTTGATAGCCCATGGAGAAAAGCCTATCCCATCACCCGGCACAAAGGGGAAGCTGTAACCGACACATACCCATGGGTTACGCTGACAGTCAAAATGGGCAAGAGACAGAGAATGGTGGGAAAGAGGAATTATCATCCCCATTTTACAGATTGGGAATTAAGGCACAGCAAGATTAAGTGATTTGCCCCAGGTCACACAGGGAGTCTGTGGCAAAGGCAGGACCTGAAACCACATTCCCCAAAGTCCCGCTCCAGTGCATGACCCTTCCAGTCTCTTTTTACCTGCAGGTTTTGTTTTTTTCAGTCCTTATTCTCTCAGGCCTTATTCTCTCAGTTAGGAAGTGTTGTCGACGCAAGTTACAGCGATGCTCCAAAGGTGCTGTAATTACGCTTGTGCCTTTCCACGCAGCACTGTTGTGCTGCTGAAGCATGTCCATACTTGGTGCTCTAGCATTGACAGTGAGAGCAGTGCACTGCGGGCAGCTATCCCATGGTGCACCTTGCCACCGTGTGCCAGTAGGAGTTGTGGGAAGGCGAAGAGGATCACAGTGCATCCTGGATGCAGGCTCAATGTCTCATGATGCAGTGATTTCTGTCCAGTCATTCCAGGGGTTTCTGACTGCAGTACATACCCTTTTTCAGCAGCCCATTTCCTAAGCATCCGCCATCTCTATCTGAAAGGATGGATCCTGCACTGTTCTCTCCACAGTGCTGAGAACTAGCTGCTCATGCAGCATATCATGAGCTCCCAATTGGAATAGGAATCCACGGCGCCTAACCTGCTGCGTGCCATGCAAACAAACAATGTCAGATTACGGTTTGCATTCACGGAGCATCTGCACATGGTGCACTGCTGCACAAGTACCAAGTTGTGGGATTGCACCGTTCTGCAGGTCTGGGATGATGAGCAGCAGCTGCAGAACTTTTGAATGCGCAAAGCCACCTTCATGGTACTCTGTGAGGAGCTCACCCCTGCCCTGTGATGCAAGGACACCAGAATGAGAGCTGCCCTTGTGCTGGAGAAGCAAGTGGCAATCACTGTGTGGAAGCTGACAACTCCAGATTGCTACCAGTCAGTTCTAATCAGTTTGGAGTCAGGAAGTCCACCACTGGAGCTGCGTTATCGCAGGTGCGCAGGGCCATTAATCGCATTCTGCTATGAAGGACTGAATCTTGGAAATGTGTGTGAAATAATGGATGGCTTCACAGCGATGGTATTCCCTAACTGTGGTGGGCGGTAGATGGCGCACATATCCAAGATGCCCTTGACCATCTTGCAACAGAGTATATCAATAGAAAGGGGTACTTCTCTATGGTGCTGTAAGTGCTTGACGATCACTGTGGACATTTCACTGTTATCAATGCAGGTTGGTCAAGAACACTCGCCTGTACCAAAAGCTGCAAGCAGGGATGTTCTTTCCAGACCAAAGATAACAATGGGGGATGTTGAAATGCCGATAGTGAACCTGAGAGACCCAGCCTACCCTTTTTGCCATGGCTCATGAAGCCTTATACGGGCAACCTCTATAGCAGCAAGGAGCGCTTCAATAACAGGCTGAGCAAGTGCCAAATGGCCATTGAATGTGCTTTTGGCAGTTTAAAAGCTCACTGGCGATGCCTTTATAGCAGGTTAGACCTAAATGAGGAAAATATTTCCATGGTTATAGCCGCCTGCTGTCTGCTCCATAATATTTGTGAAACTAAGGGTGAAAAGCTTCCCCCAAGTGGAGTGCAGAGGTGGATCGCCTTGCAGCTGAATATGAACAACCAGATGTCAGGGGCACAACAGGATGCCACTCAAATCAGGAAGGCCTTGAGGAACTACTTTGACAATAAACACCAACAAGGTGTCTTTGTAAATAGCCCTGTGCCATGCTATGACTGCTATCCAGCTTGCAGTCCATATCAACGTGAGGTGCAACGACCGTGTGCAAGAGACAAATAAAAATTGCTTATTTTGCACAGAGCATGCCTATTAAATAACGATTATTCACAACAGACATGAAAAGCTGGGCTGGAGGGGAGAAAGCAGTGAGGGGCGGTGTGTGCTATGACAACTATGGCAGCTGAGTGGAAGTCCAGCTATCATTCTGGAAGCTGTCTGAAGGGGTGGAGTAAATGGGGTACTGAGATGAGCCAGGAATTTGGTAGGGATGTGCCCAGGGGGAGGGGGGACGCAAGCTGGGGAAACGGTTCTAGGTGGTTGTTTGATGCAGGTAGACAGGGAGAAAATTTCAAATTATTTAGGAAGGGCTTATCACACAAGTGCCCTATGCACTTCCAGTAGGCTTCAGATTCCCCAGAGATGGGAGTCTGTAGACTACCTCCTCTAGCCCTTCTTGCCTCCTCCCAGTATTCCAGGCCGAATCCCATCACCAGGCTCTGTGTAGCTATGAACCCACCATGCTGTAATTTTTAAGTGCACTGCACCTTGACGTTTCTGAGAAGTCAGCCTGTAGGCACAGATAGCAGCCATTTTGCCTTCAGAATTGCCATTGCCTGAGCAGAACAGGGACATGGAGACTTTACTTTTGTCCTTTCTTGGTTTTCTGAATCTAAAATAAATGTCTCTCAGCTGCACTGACCTTGCGGCGTTCCAGCTGAACCCACTGAGGGCTCTTTGGGAGTTGTTCTGAAATTTTGCACAATGGAGGGGGCGAGTGTTTTGCCATGCTCAGTTGACTGGCCATGCACCTTGGGAAAGGAAAAAGGAGCGTGCAGAACTCTGAGTTATATCAGGCAGTGACCCCTCCTCGGCTGGAAGAGAGGTGACCCAACTAACACAGAACATGCATCGATCAGAATTAGTAATGCCCTGGTCAATGGTGATTCTAAATTCAGTGACCACAAGGGATAATCATTTAAAGAGGGCAAGGAGAATATGGGGCTAAATGGAGAGAAAACTTTCCTAGATGTATATTTTTATCACTCAACTGCTAGGTAAGGTAATGGAGCTGAAATGCCCATAAATTCCCTGCCAGGAAAATAGAGTGATGATGAAATTGTGTACAGATCTGCCCTATAAAATGTGATGGATACTGCTTGCACTCCCCTTCCCGCAAAACCTAGTCCTTTCTTTTGGTTTCTTACCCATAAGAGGACTGTAAATATCATCATCTAAATCATCTGGTAGTCTTCTCCTTGCCCTGACACTGAATGCTTAGATCCTGTTCGCTCAGACCCACCCACTCTTCCAGCCTTGTAATGTCTGTTGGTAGCCAAGTTAGCAGGGAAATAAAGAACCAGAAGTAACTGCAGAGGATTCGACTGTGTCTAACTTTGTGCAAATGTAGGTGAAGAGGGTACAAAGAGTCTCCCCCCCCACACACACACACAAACAAACTGCCCCCCACTCCTGACACACAAGCGGACTCTAAATGTCAGCGATGGCTCTAGAAACTGTAAGGAGCAAGGCACACCCGTGTGACGAGTTCGGGCCTCTCGCTCTCCTGCCGCTTCAGAGCCCAATGCAACCAATGGGAATCTCTCGCTCCATTGACTACCGCAGGCTTTGAATCAGGCCCAAGAGAATGGACAGTTTTTAAGAAGAAAACCACGCCAGTCAGTGCCCTTTTGTCCTGTTCCTGGCCAAGGGCCCTTTCGTTTTCCTTGCTGACAGTACTGGCTAGCGAGCGTTCTGCAGGAGGATTATGAAGTTAAATCCTCATGCTGATCTTCAGTCCTCACTGCGAAATGGGGCAAGGCCAACTCCAGGCACTGGGAGAATTACTGGGTCAGCAGCATCACCTGGGGAGAACTGGAGAAGGGCTGCTGGCCTTTAAAAGAGCAGTTAGAGGGAAGAGTGCCACTGCTAGTTCTCTACCCCAAGCGTAGTCCACATTATGCAAATGCAATGTTATTATTAAGATAGCAGCTAAATGAATGCATGCAACTTGTGGGGGACAGTGCTGCGATGTGACAAGAAAATACATTTATTATGCGTAGCTAATACCATTAGGGCATTGGCCCAGAGGAATAATGAAGCAGGAAGACATTTACTCTCCCACCCTTCTTAAGTGCTTTTCTTTTTGGGTCCTCATGCCATTTATCTAACACTTTATACAAACATTTAATCTACATCAGCATTCTAGCTATTGCCTGGCGCTGTGCTACAAACCAGCTTGGCTGATATGGGCTCACTCCTGAAACCCTTAGGGAGCACTCCAGTTCATTTCCGGAGGGCTTTGCTCCAACTCGGAGGTGGTTGAGGCTCAAAAGCTTTTATCATACAACGTAGATGGGATTTTTGTTGTATTTTATTTAGAAAGAGTCTGCCCCCATGTGGTGAAAAAAACCAAGCATGTGAGAAGCAACTGGTGGCTTTTTATCCACAGGAAATGCCTTATAGGATAAGGGGTTACACAAACTATATGCTAAGCTTCTGAACTGCAATGGGGTTACATTTTTTTGGCACAGGAATGTTTTGCAGTTAGAAAGAAATCTGACTCCATTTAATATTTGTATCTTGTGCTCTTTCCTTAGTTGCAAGTGCTTAGCTAACTTTTATAATACACGTTGTAACATCTATTGCTGTATTTGAGCCATGTTGTAGCCTAGCGATTTTTAAGCAGAATGCCCCCATTGAAAGCAGTCAAGGGCTCTGCATAAAAACGTGTAGGTCTTGGACAGTACATAACCTGGTACTAACCCTGCCATCTCTATTTAGACAAAATGCCCAGTGTCCTGCCTGGGAATTCTGCCTGTCAACATCAGATCCCCTCTGCACACAGAAAATTCTCTTTAGCGCATGGGATGCCTAATCTTTGTAGCAGCATTAGTTTCTGCCCTCCTGTTTGTGAGCCTATTTCCCTTCCCAAACAGGTTTCTGGGGCCTCTCTCTCCTATATGACTGACTCAAGTACCCTCGTTTGTGTAATGAAGATGAGCCAGTTTTATTTAATGTCGTCACATCCCTACATCTCTGCCACCCCAGATACAGATCTCTTTCCCCCCTTCACAGGCCATTGATTCTCTCTCGCCCCAGCTTGGCAGTCCTTGCCTCACTGCAGACTTACCTTGTGGATCTGGGGGGGTCTGTGATGGAGGCAGCATGATCCAGTGGACAGACACCAGAGTGCGAGTCAGGAGAGGGAAGGGTTCTATTGCCCTGATCCATGTTGACCTGCTGGGCAGACGTGTGAAATCACTTCTCCTCTCTGGACCTAGGTTTCCTCTCATTCAAATGGGAACAATTACATCTCCCCCACTCCATAACACACCTTACGACCCAGAGATGAAGAACAAGACAAGTGCTCTGCCTCATTCGGACACTCTCCCCTGGGCTCAGTGGCAGCTGCCTTCACGTGCAGCATTGCTCTGGGCATTTCCCCTCCCCTGCACCATACAGTGGAGGGCAGATCAGGGGCAGAGGGGCACCGACCCAGCCAGGCCTTGTGTGCACCAGGCTTTCAAGGTGTGCAAAATAAGTGATGGGACTTCCTGGACCACACCCTCCCTGCCACCGTCTCCTTCCTCCAGCACCTACCCACCTCCTGCCCAAGAAGGGGATTTTCAGAGGAGGTGTGTAATGGGGGTAGGGTTCAGGTGGAGAAATGAGAAGGCAAGTGAGCCCTTCCCCCAAATTTCTCCTGCTACTTCCCCCTAAGGGGACCTCTTTACCATATCCTCCCTCTCCACATGGTCTTCCTATCTCCTGTTTCTGCCTCCCCCAACCCACCACATCAATTTGCCCAATTGCCCCCAAATGACCCCTTCAATTGCCACTGACCCTCCATATTTCCCTCTCCCTACCATCCACACGCTCACCAGCAATCAACTTCACTCACCAGGCCCTCTGCCGCAGTGCTGAGCCCCAAAGCTCTCCTCACAAACCCCAGGAGAGACAGGAAGAGGGAAACCCTCTTTCCAGAAAGAGGTCTGGCTAGTTACATTTCAAGAGAGCCCAGGTAACCCTCTAGTCAGCGTGCATCATGCAGCCTCCTCTGTGCCCAACCAACTGCAGAAGGGGACGGGTCTGTTACGAGTCTCAGCCTGAAAGCCTGACTCTTTAGTTCAAGATGCAAAGATTCTCACCTTTTGGTTCAGTGTCGGCCAAAATGGTGACTGTCACTCACCAAGCAAGATCTCTTCAAAAGGCCCTTAGGTCACTTGGACATGGATTCCAAAGCAGACACATTTTGAATTAGGCCTTCACACAGCGCCGGAGGGAGCGCAGGTGGGCCTGCGCCCCCAGCTCCTGGGCAGATATCAATAACCTGTCACTGACTATGTAAAAGAATGGACCAGATCCTCAGTTGAGGTAAACAGGCATAGCTCCATTGTCGTGTGTGTCTATGGTGATAACACACTGCATTCAGGTGCGTTATGGACAACAGGCCTTGCTGAGCAAACTTGATATTGCTTTTGATTAGATTACAAGTTTGGTCGACAAGGTAACTTTATGTTAACATAGTTTACTTAGACTTCCGTCAGGCATTTGACTTAGTCCCATGTGACATTCTGATAAAAAAATGGCATTATACAAAAAACAATGCTGCCCATATTAAATAGATTAAAAATTTATTCAGTGATTGAACTCACTAAGTAATTGTAAATCAGGTATAATCTTCCTAGGGGGTTTTCTAGCAGCATTCTGCAGGGACCTGGTTTTGGCTCAATGCAATTCAATATCTTTATCAATGATATGGAAGAAAATATAAAATCATAGCTGGTAAAATTTGCAGACGACACAAAAATTAGGGGAGTGGTAAAAAAAGGGTGGGTCCAAGTCTGTTATGCAGCCTGAGCTGAAACACTTGGTAAGGTGGCTCCTTTGTACAACATGCATTTTCATAAAGCCAAGTGCAACGTCATACTAGGTACAAGCATGCAGACAACACTCATGAGATGGAAGACAGCATGCTGGAATGTAGTGAAAAGAACTTGCAGTAATGGTAGAAAGCCAACTTCAAGATGAGCATGAGCTATAGTTAAAAGGGTGAGCACACTGTCCTTGGAGGTATAAGCAGAGGAATATCAAATAGAAGTAGATGGTATTAGCTCTATAAATGGCATTAGTGAATCCACTATTGGGATGCTGTGTCCAGTTCTAGGATCCACACTTTTTTTTTTTTTTTTTTAAGTGTTTACAAATTGTAAAGGGTTCAGAAGAAAGCTTCAAGAATAAGTCAAGGTCTGGATAACTTGTCTTGCAGAGACTAAAAAAGTTCAATCAATTTTGTTTATTCAAGAGAAGACTGAAAAGTGATTTGATCCCAATTCCCAAGTACCAACATGGGGAAGAGATTTCGGACAGTGAATGGCTCTTTAATCGAGCAAGGGAATTCAAAATAAGATCCAGTGGCAGGAAGCTGAAGCTACACAGGTTTAGACAGAAAATGTGCAAATGGTTTAACAGGGAGGGTAGGTCACCCTAGAACAGCTTACCTACCGATGTGGCAGATTCGCCAGTACCTGAAGTCTTGAAATCGAGGCTGGATCTCTTTCTAAAAAGATATCCCAAAGCTCAAGCAGAAGTTGCAGAGTTGCTGGAGAAATTACTGGGTCAGGTTCTGTGGCCCGCATTAAGCAGGTTAGGTCAGGTCAGCAGTTCTCAACCTTTCCAGACTGCTGTACCGTTTTCAGGAGTCTGATTTGTCTTGCATACCCCAAGTTTCACCTCACTTAAAATCAGACATAAAAATACAAAAAAGTGTCACAGCGCACTATTATTAAAAATTGCTTATGGTCTCATTTTTACCATACAATTATAAAATAAATCAAATTGGAAAGAGGGTTGATCCTTCACGGTTGTCTGTACTTCCTTGGGGAAGCCAGAAAAATGTAGCTAAAAGGCTTGCCATATCACAATAGCTGTAGTGATGGATCATGCCACTGTATCAGCTGCATCGAGCGCTGATTGAGGTGCCGTCTTGGCCACCAGTTGCCCTTCATTGAGACTGGTACTAAATTGATCTCTATGTGATTCCAGAAACTGATCTATAAATGAACTGAATTTGGAGTAATTGAAATAGTCATATTTTGCTGTGAGGGCCTGGTAATTCACGATGAGGAATTGCAGTATGGCAGATGAACAAGCCTTTCTTCCAAATAGGTTAAATCGCTTCCAATCCCTACCATAGAGAGTGGATTTCACCAGATGTTGACCACCTCAGGGGTTCACCACATCCACAACAATCAAATTAGAGGGTGGATGGGAGAAAAGCAATTCTGTATCCTTGGCCGAATTGTAGTTTATCAGCCCACTTACAGGTTAGCATGACCAAAGCAGAATAAGCATGGCTGGATCCAACCGAGCCTCTATGATGGGGAGAGTTACTCTGGATGAAGAGGTGCACAAAATATCCAGCAGCGTAGGGTGTGATCTTTTACCTTCTACAGAGATAATTGCAGAGTGTCTACCACCCTCTTAGCTAGGGCTTGAAAGAGCTTAAAATTGTCTGAAAGAGATGGCAGAGGGAGCACCACTGCCTCATGTGGTGAGTAAGATGAGATGTTGGTCTCTGGTGTGACCTCTTCCTCAAGGCCAGCCTACTGTTCCTCCCTCTTCTCTTCAGGAGGCTCAAAGGGTCTGGATACAGAGGCTGAGGGAGGGTGCCTCATTGGTTCATGGTGAGCCATGCTAGATGTTTAGGAGGTATGATGCCTACATGCCTCCCATGGATCCCAATAGAGCCACTGGGATGGCAGGAAGTGTCCAGTGGCTGGTACCATGATTATCTGTAACCTAGATGGTTGAGGGCCAAATGGGTAGTATGGCTGTGGAGGCCCAGGTTGGTAATGGGCATTATAAAGTGCATGGAAAGAGCAACGGGAGCACCTCCTACTCACTATCCGACTCTCCACTGGAGAATGGAGGTGCATGGCACAGTGCCAGTGGAGAATCTCGAGCTTCAGGTAAACTTGGTACCGGGTAGGGAAGACTTAGGTACCTCAGATACTGTGGTGCCATGGAGATCAGGACCGGTGGTATCTGCCAGTGTCGGGTCGATGGTACCGACGGGGTCGGTGATGTAGGCTGGGCTAAACACACCGACACTGGGGTACCGTTGACAGTACCAAAGCTGTTGCCCACATCAAGAGAGCCTTCCCCAAGAAATGATCTCTGTCCTTCTCTCTCCCAGTCAGTACTGTTGCTTCAGTGCCTGTGCCCATCAGCTCTTTAGACATATCAACATGTTCCACTGGAACAGTACTGTGCTAACTCTGAGAATCACGTATGGACAGCTTCCGTGCTGTTGGTACCAACAATACTGAACATGCTAGGGATCTTTTTTGGCTGGTTCAGGGCTTGCTCTGGAAACTTACAGCTTCTTTTTTTTTATGAAGCCTTACATAAGGGGCTTATGGCTGCCTTCTTAGTTACCACCTTCGGATGTAGAGGGTTGTGGTAAGAGACTTGTTGCCTGGGTGAATCTTGATGCAGGTCTGAAGGCGGTTGGAGAGCTGCCTCCATTAGAAGGAGTTTTAACCTCCGCTCTCTGTCCTTTTGACACCATGGCTTCAGCTGTTGACAAAAACCACACTTCTGAGGAATGTGGTTTCTCCTGAGGCAACGGACACAGTAAGACTGTCCATCTGGTACAGGGATGGCCTCTTCACAAGAGACACACCTCTTAAAATTCAGTTGTCCCTGGGCAACAGGGAAGAAATATATGAAGTTGCTGTTTTTCTGTTGTTTTAAGAGAAAAGCCCAAAGTCTAACAGATAAAAGAAAGTTTAGCAACTAATTAAGTTTGAACCACCGGATTAACAATTCAATGAACGGACTGCTAATAACTCAGTCTCCAGCTGAGGCATTGAGAAGGTATGGAAGGGGATTTGCTTGGGCAATGCTGCATAGTCTCGAGACAGACCACAAATGGGGGAAAGCACATGTAACTCGAGACTGAGCATAGCTCACCATTCGGTTTGTCCAACCATACACGAGCAGAAATTTTTAAAAGGAAAAATTGCTATTATATAATTTAGGACCAAATTCTGTCTTCAGCTATGGGATCTCTCAGTGATTTCACATGGAACATCCCATGCATATATAAGGGAAGAATTCAGTCCATAAAATTGCAGTCTGTCCTCCTGCAATCCCATCCTTGTACCTAGGAACAGCATACACCAAGACACTAATAGTAATACATTTAAAAACACTGAAAACACCATTAAAAGTATTCATCAAGATTAATGAAGATAGTAAGTATTCTTACAAACTGCAAAGAACCATAGCCCAGGGTCTTACTGCAACAATCCGCTTCCCTCTATTGTTCTTTTCTGTTCAGGTTCTTATACCACCCCCATTACCACATAGCTAATAGATAAACCTTACTCTCAGAGTTCCCTGACGCCTTCCAACACACCAGGTTCTGCTATGAGAGTTGATCTGCTGGGGAATGTTTGTGGAAGTCCAAAGCCATAATTGTGGTGTCAAAGACCTGCTGGTGCTTTCCTCTGACTGATAACCTTCCAGCAGCTGGAATGTCAGCATTGTCCACAACAGAAACTACATTTGTGAGCAACTACCAAACGCCGTGCAGTAAACCTGCCCTCAGAGGAGCATGGGCTCCAATGCCATTTTATCAACTTGTCATCACACTTTTAAAACAAATCAGGCATGTTTTATTTGGAAAGTAAAGTTGAACTGACTTAAATAGAGTTTTGGTACATAAAAAAGATATTGTGAACAGGTCTGCTTACCCTGTCAGTCTCTGGGAACTGCCTTATCAGAGAAGCTATGTCTCAGAACATTAATTGAAGAATGATGTTTTGTTTACTGTCGTGTTAGCAAAGTTATACTTGGATGGCAGCTTCCATTAACATTCTTTCCATCCCCTACACACATCCATCTACCTGTTTACAGGAGATTATGAATCAGCCAAACAATGCTTTGATACAGGCTTAGGACCCAGGTAAACGTTTTAGAGAATTTTGACCTGTTAGGTTGATATCTCACACTTTTTCATCTAGAGGAGAAAAAAGATGGACTTCAATATTTTTGCAAGAAATAAGCATTCAACACAGACTTGTAACATTTAAGAACAACAAGGATATTAGAGCTATAATGTCAACATCAATAATAATTTTGGAAGGAATCTCCTGATTCAAGATTTAAACCAAACTAACTCTTGGGGGGGGAGGAGGAGAGGGAAGGAGACGGACAGACGGACATGGACGACGACGATGACGACTTGTCTTAAGGTCAGATTATGCCAAAAAGAACGGTTACTTACCTCATAACTGTTGTTCTTCGAGATGTGTTGCTCATACCAATTCCCAATTTAGGTGTGCGTGCGACACATGCACCGGTGCCGGAAATCTTTTTCCCCTAGTGGTACCCATATAAGCCAGCTCTAGCGCCCTCTTTAGAGGCAAGCACATGTGCCTGCATATGGGCGCTGCCGGCTCCCTCTCAGTTCCTTCTTGCTGGAACTCCAACTGAGGGGAAGGAGGGCAGGTGTGGAATGGACATGAGCAACATCTCGAAGAACAAACAGTTACAAGATAAGTAACCGTTTTTTCTTCGAGTGCTTGCTCACGTCCATTCCCAATTTAAGGACCCACCAGCAGCATCCCTGGTGGTGGGCAGGAATTCATGGACTTGACACTTGATGCACTGCTCTACCAAAGATAGTGTCGTCCCGGGCTTGTTGTGTCAAGGCATAGTGAGACAGGAAGGTATGTACCAATGACCAGGTAGCTGCTCTGCAGATGTCCTGAATGAGAACATGCACCTAGAAAGCTGCAGATGAAGTCTGTGCCCTTGTTGAGTGGGCTGTTAAGGATTCCAGAGGAGCGACTCCAGCCTGCTAATAACAGGCCTGGATACAGGCCATGATCCACTTCGATATTTGCTGTGAGGCCACTGGAAGCCCCTTCATTCAGTCCGCAACCACGATGAAGAGATGTGTTGAGCAACAAAAAGCTTTAGTTCTGTCAATATAAAACACCAGAGCCCGTCTCAGGTCGAGGGTATGCAGACGCCTCTCTTCACTGGAGCTGTGAGACTTGGGATAGAAGACCGGCAGGAATATATCCAGGTTAAGGTGAAAATGAGAGACTAACTTAGGCAAAAAGGCCAGGTGCGGGCGTAGTTGGACCCTGTCCGTATAAAATACAGTGGGTTCATGCTTTGATCTGTGAGACCTGTCTTGCGGATGTAATAGCCACCAGAAAAGTGATCTTCCAAGATAAGAACATAAGGGAACATGAGGCCAGAAGCTCGAAGGGGGGCCCAGAGAGTATCAAATTCAGATCCCACTGAGGAGAGGGGTCTCTTGTTGATAGAAAAAGCCTTTCTAATCCCTTAAGAAATCTGGCCATCATTTGGTGTGAGAAAATTGTCTAACTTTCCATCAGAGGGTGGAAAGCAAATGTGGCCACTACATGAACCTTAATGGATAAGAAAGCTAGTCCCCTCTGCTTTAAGTGGAGCAGGTATTCCAGGATCGTTCGGATTGATGCCGCCATTGGGGAAATACCATGCTCGGCCATCCATCAGGTGAAGCATTTCCACTTAGCCCTGTAAGCTGATCTGATGGACAGCTTTCTGCTCTCTAAGAGCACGCATTGTACTTCGGTTGAACAGGCCACTCTCTTGAGCAGCTCTTGGTGGGTTCGGAACTCATCCAGGGGAGCTGATGGCCCTGTGATGACTGCCTCATCTGGGGAAGAGGAAGATGATTGCCCCAGCATAGGAGGTGGTGGCATCTCCCCTGGCTGCTGGGGACCACTTGAGATGTCCCTTCCATCAGGTCTGACTCCACCTCCAAAGCAGAGCTGTGTATCTCCACTGGAGGCGCTGGGGCTGTGGATTCTTTTCCTGATGACCTAAGGGAATAGGGCCCCACAGCTACAGGGAACCCTCAGGGATTCCAGAATGGGCACTGAGTCAGCAGGTCCCATCAGGGGCTTTCCCTTCAATGCCAGTGCCTTCCCTTCCACCAGCTCCATCAGGGGCATAGGCATCGGAGGCAAGGGCAGGGCCATCAAGTCTCTTGCCGCTTGAAATGCCTCCGGTGTCTATGGCACCACAGGCTGCAGAGACCCTCTTGCACTCCCTGGAGTTGGAGGACACTCCCTAAGAAGGCTTAGTGTTCTAGGCAGCATTGCTTCTTCTTCAACGGCGAAGCAGAAGATCAGTGTCGTGGAAGTTCCAGTGCCAGACGGGCACTCTGCACCGACGAGATGCTCAGCACCTAGAGGGAGTGGGATGACTCTGAGACTGGCCTTAAGGCAGCCTCCATCAGTAAGACCTTCAGCCAGAAGACCTGCTCCTTCTGAGTCCTTGGTCTGAACACCTTACAAATCCAGCACTTATCTTTCCTGTGCGACTTCCCCAGACAACTGTCGTGGGGGTTGCTAAGCAGGAAGGC
This sequence comes from Mesoclemmys tuberculata, assembly GCA_007922155.1. NCBI lineage: Eukaryota > Metazoa > Chordata > Testudines > Chelidae > Mesoclemmys > Mesoclemmys tuberculata. The sequence continues at coordinate 4,268,076 of ML675622.1, forward strand.
CATGCCACAAGACCTATAAGGCTTAAAAACCAGAAATCAGGGCATGGCCCACTGCTGGGCAGAGGTCCCTAAGGGGACTAAACCTTAACTACTAAGCTATTATAACTATTCACTAACAAAACACACTAACTACCCAATTAACGACTACTTAAGAAAACGCTTAACACAAGATGCTAAGAGGCACTTGCCGTAGCAAGGAAAGACCCAATTCCAGTAACCATCAGTGGCAAGAAGAAGGAACTGAGGGGGCATAGGGCTGGTGACGCCTTACGTACCACGGCATGCACACAGGACTCCAGGAGGCGCCAAAGCCAGACCTACAGATACTGTTAGGAGAAAAAAATTCTGGTAACCGTGCATGGAGGCGCGCACACACTTACAATGGAATCAACGTGAGCAAGCACTCAAAGAATCGAATGATCTATAATGTAATCTACTTAATCCTTCTTATAGTGCTTTACAAACATTAACTATTTAATATTCACGTGAACAGCTGGTGTGGCATGACGACGCATTGTTACACAATTCATTAAAAGATCTGTTTCCTCTTTTCATATACTCTTAACTTCATTAGTTTTAAATTAACTGTCTTCAAACACAGCAAAGGCTCTAATCAAAGATTAAGTATTTGCCAAGATTTTTAAGCTATTTTGAGCTGAACGTTAAGAAGTCTTAACTTTTTCCCCCACGTGTGGGTTTCTCTAATTCAGCAGTTTAGCTTTCAACAAGAAGAAAATGTATTTCCAGGATATGAATTAGCATAAGGATTTTTTTTTCATAAAAAGCCTAATGTCCTGTTCATGGTGTTGCCTTTTCAGAATCTCCGCTATATCTCTGCCACCAGTAACATAATAATGAAAGCTAAAACAGTTTTGAATCCACAAATTAAGTTCTTGTTGACTGTTCTTTGCAATGAAGGACATGGTCAAGATACAATCTTCCTATAGGACTGCTCAAAAGTATTGGATTTTTTTGTTCTGGAAAAATTTTTCAATTAAATGGTTTATCATCATTTGAAAATTTCCCCCCAACTCTTCCAATTTTTCAAAACCAGAACAAAAAAAATTGTTTTTTGCTTGAAAGCAAATTGAATAGAATGAAGACAAATTTCTTGTGGGTTGAGTATTTTTTTTTCTCTTTCTGTCCTTCGCCTCCACTCTAAATCAAATCATTTCAAAACTAAAATTTCCCTTAGTTGAAAATTTAAAATGATACAAATGTTAGACTTTTTTCGTATTGTTCAAAGAGGAATTTGTGTCAACCAGCTCTGCTATCATCTGCCAAAGTAACAGAAGCCAAATCAATAGATACAGCAGCAGCAGAAACCCCAAAAGGGAAAGTTAGACTCAAGCAATCTCTTATTTCTTGGGATACCATTCACGTTAGCGCATGAGTCCTCACTTCTCAAGCTGCCAACTGAAAACGAGCTATGACTAGGGACCTGTGAAGTCCTTAAGTAGCAACAGATTTGTTAGAATAATTTTCTTTAAAGTTTCAGAATTGATCTTAGAAATATCAGCCACTGTTTTAGGACAGTTGTTGGGTTGCCTCTACCAGCAGAGACTGCCATCATAATGGTACCTTTGCATCAGAGCCTCTGCTGCAATAAGCATTTCCATTTGCAAGCCAGTCACTTTGCTCCTGCTTCAGGTCACCAGATTAATAAAGTGCGAATTTCCCATTTCATGGGGGAGTTTAATTGCAAATCAAATGCTTTCTTTTGTGACTTACCCTTTCATGATTCAGGATAATGATTCCCCATTTGTGTGTTATACTAGCACTTCCCTTTCACAGGGGGGCAGAGTACAGAATCACAGGGGTCTCTTATCAAGGATCTGGTCTTTCAACAGCAGCCCCTTGGGGGTTTTACAGGGTTGTACGCTCTCAGGGTCTGGTCGCTCGGTAGCATTCTGATGGGAGCAGGTTCTCAGCCCTTTGGCTGCTCATCCCTTGCAGGGTCCCCAAGAACAAACAGCTGAGGAGCAGGAAACTAAACAAAGGACAAGAAAATAACATGCTGGCCTCTCTTCCTCCAGAGGGGCTTTGGATGGCTCCAAGTCAGGCTCCAAGTCTGCTGCTTCAGCAGCAGGACAATATGGGCCTTCACCTTGGAGCATCTGGACCTTTTTTAAGGCAAGGGAGTAGGCTTTGCCCCCTGCCAAGCCTCTCCCTAGGAGCCGGGAAGCTGAGCACTCTCTTTGCCTCTGGAGTTGACTTTCTCCCTTCTCAAACTCGTCCACTTTCAACATGACTTGCAGGTGTGGTGAGCCCAGAGCAACTCCTTACTAGCAGGTGCAGGGTTCATACACGCCATCACATCCTTTCTGGCCTTAAAAGCTGCAACTTGATGAAAAAGGTGAGGAGCAGACATAACAATCAATGGTCCCTATTGGGAAAGACACCTGGCAAATTAACCAGTGACTGATTGTCAATGTGCAACAGAAGAGTTGGAATGCTTGACTACAAGCCAGCAAAAGCACAAAAGAGCAGTAATTTAAAACAATAGGTAGCTGTACAATGTCAAAAAGGACTAAAAGTATATGGATTGTATCACTGCAGGCAATTACAAACTCTTAAGTACCATGAAACTTTGGAGAAACATGGCACAACAAAGTTAGAAATGATAAATGTAATGCATAATGGCTGCCTGAACCTGTGTGTCTCCAAAGCTAGCAGGCACAGATCTGGTTTTGATCTGGACAATATTTGATTCAGTGGCCAAGACAATATAAGCAAATTAGAAATACTTATATCTTTATGTCAAGTGACTACGGTGTGATTAAATCTAATATAATCTGAAAATCTAAACCAATTACAGAAATACATTGTAAATTACTTTGGACAAGGCAACCTGGAAACAATGCAACATGAACTGAGCAAGTATAGTGGATATAAATTCTGAAACACACTTCAGTTTGGAAGGAAAAAAATTTAACCAGCATTAATCCTGATTTAGGCAGGATTATATAGAACAGCAGCAGCCACTTTAAAAAAAATGTAGTCAAGAAAATGGAGTAATTTTAACAAGTTTCTTTTAATAGATAAAAAAATGTATTCAGTGAATGGCCTTGATAGACAAAAGGGTAGGGAAATAACTATGTATTACGTCATGATTTTGTTTTGTGACACCATTTCAAAGAAAGGACATTGAAAATAATATAGAAATCTTCCCATTCTGTAATAATGGGCTTGTTTGTATTTTAGATACATGAGATTCCCAAAACAAGATTAGTTTCTTTCCAAGTAGTGTCTGCTTCTCAAACAGTATGTACCTTTTTCCAAGTTCTTCTACTCAAAATGTCCTGATGCCTGCCTTTCTTCCTGATATCCTGCCCTCTACAATAGGAAATATATATTTTTAAAACTTTAAAATCCAGCACAGTCCAGCATCAGCAATGTCAAATAGCCGCATATCTGCAATGCTGCTAATAAAGAATTTACATATTTGAAATATTTGTTTACAAGTAAATATAAATATCTTAACAATCCAAACAATAAAATAATTTACAAAAATAAGGGCAATGGAAATACAAAGATTTCTTCTTCTTCCTCTGCCATACCAAAGCAACAGTGCTAAGCCTAATTATCCATTCCTATGCCCCTGCTACCCAGACCTCCATCAAGGCATCCATCTGGCTCTCCACGCCACAGTGCGTCACAAACATCGATGAAATTATCCTCACAACCCCCTCGTGAGGCAGAGAAGTAGCATTATCCCTACTCCACAGGTGGGGAACGGGGGCAGAGCAAAATGAAGTGACTTTGCAGTCACACAGGGAGTGCACCACAGAACCAGGAGTGGAACCAGTCTCGAGTCGAGGCCAGTATCTTTGTACCAGCATAACTATGTTTGGTTGTTTTTTATCATTTATTTTAACCAAAGTAGTTACACTGTACAACCCCTACCATGGACAGTTATGCTAGTGTAAAGGTGCTTTATACTGGTATAGATATTATACCAGTATAAAGCACCTTTATACTGCCATAACTAGTGTCACATGGGAAGATGGCAGTTTAACTGACCTAAACTTCCAACTGCTGGGATTAGACAACAGGGGATGGATCATTTGATAATTGCCCTGTTCTGTTCATTCCCTCTGAAGCATCTGGTACTAGAGTCTTTTAAGATACCAGGATAGACCATTGGTCTGACCTCCTATAGCCATACTTATGATCTAACTGTAAAGTGGTCTAACTTGTGTGTTCAGCCAAGCCCTCAAGCACAGGTCTATTTTTCCTTTAGAGAATGAATAATCTCATTATATACCTCGGTTTACTGACAAGCAATAGCTTAGTAGAGTTCGAGCTCTATCTGAGTTTCCTGTTTAGGTATACAGGCACTCCATTCTTTTGAGCAGCTTTGGTAGAATTAGGACTTTTTCATTTCTATTTTCCCCCCCTTTTGTTCCATAAAAAGCTTTTTTTTTAAAAAAAGTTAGGTGAGATTGATGGCCTCCATAGCATTATGTTCCCCCTGCTAAACTTGCATTAAGCAGGAAAGATTATAGGCCACAACTTCCAGCCCTGCAATACTGGTTGATTTCACGTACCTTGAATGTGTGTGTAACTTGTGAAGTTTTGGTCCTGGTGAGGTTACACATCAGACTAAACACAAAAGCTAAAAATCCCATATATCTGCATAAAAATAAAGCCATCTTTTAAAGATCTTTGACAATCACAAATTAGGCACAAGGCCCTCTATACAGTGGTGTTAATACAAAGGTTGGTTACTATTGCTTTAAAAAAAAAGAGGCAGTTTGGACACCTCTAAACAGTGGCAATAAATCTACAGCTAAGTTTATGATCAGAATGAAACTTTTTTTCAAATTAAAATATGCAAAGCAAAGGATTAGCCTACTCTCTAATGAAGATTTTGGTAATTGGAGCACACCATTAAATTTGCCATGTTTTAAGAGCTGAAAGGGTGCTGTGATAACCAACGAGAGTTATAGGTATAGCTGGGGTACAAAATGAACAAATGTTTAGGATAAGCTAATGTAGACACTTACAGCTTCTGAATAAAAATGTTCTTGCTTGCTAGCCTTTAAAGATTTTTAAAGGCTGATGAAAGTAGTGTGTGTTTAATGTCAAAATTCCTTTTCCTGCTGCAAGGTATTCCAATACCTTACAATTCTGGCTTCGCATTGCCATTTAATAAGTGACACAGTTGACAAATGCAACAGTTGAGAATACAAGTCCTGGAAACAGATAGGGCAGAATGTTTTCCTGCCTTAGATTGCTTTTATTGTTGGACTACACTATTCAAAGAAACTATATTGTGTAAATGGCAGACAGACAATCAATTTGCAAAGGCTTCTTGCAACTTAAGCCTCGGATTTTTCTATTGCACTCATCAGCATATGGATGTTCATGCCGGACAGTTCAGGACTGCAAAAATATTCAACGTTTTCTAGACTTTAATAGTGGATGTAAAATATAAGAAAATGAGTTCTCCCACACCAAAATTGCACAACTGTGGACTTGAATTTGGAACCTACATTTATCAGTAAGACAATTTATGGATAAGACGAACACCTACAAGATAGTGAGCTAGCCCTGTTACCACATGCTCATCAGTAACACAGTAGTTTGCTGGACATATATTTCTTTATGTATCTATACCACCTTTCAAACTTCCTTTGTAAGCAGTGCAGCAGCACAGCAAGGAATTTAGAAAAAGCTCACTAGACACACATGGTGTGTTCTTGTGACAGCTACATGGAAAAATTGTTCCAGTTAACATCCGGAGCTAAGTACTGGTCTTATGCATTTGCTAGTAGGTTGATATCACAGTTGGTCTTTGACACAAAAGCGTGGCGAGGTTGGTGACAGAGTCAGTTTTTATTCTATTGAAGCACGAACGCCTCCCAGTGCCTTTTAATTTGATGGGGGAGTAAAACATCATGGTTAGTGAACATTTTGGCCAGTTTCTCTAGCGTCAACAAGCCCAGTGACCATACGCTCTAAAGTTAGCAAGAAATATTTTCTTTTGTATTTGTGCAGTGGATTGAAAGTTCCAGACAAGGGCTTCATCCAGGTTGTATAAGCAAGTTCCAAAGACCCCACTCCCATGAATATCAAAGCTGTTATATAAAGTCAAGCTAAAATTAAGCAAACTATTTCAAAACCACTACAGTGAAGAGCATCTCTCCCTGCTCCCCATGTTCTATTTTTCTAACACTTGAGATGCCAAGGCTTCAAGTAAACTCAGATCCTGAACCCACACTGGATTTTAATTTCATAGTTCCCCTGTCTAACAGGAAAAACTCAGGGGATCCAAGCAACTGACACTCTGTATACTCAAAATCTCTTCGTAGAGAATGCTTTAAACAAGTACTTCCCAACCAGACATTATACAGACACGCAAGCTTCTTCCTTGCATCTCCTCTGAGCAAGAGGAACATGCCCTCGCCTCTAAGAATTTGGTACCCATTTTAAACATGGGAAAAGGGGGCTAGAAAACCCATCACCATTTCTGTAGCTGTCCTCTGAAAGGCAGCATAAAGTTAATTAGGGGCCAGTGCTGAGAAGGACAGCTTTTCTGTCTACCAATAATGGCCCTGCAGCTCCCTCCCCAGGCTTTGCCCTCCTTTGGGAAGGACAAGCACTTTTCTTCCAACTTGGAACCACTTGGGCTGCTGCTTGAAATAGCATCAGCAGCTCAGTCTTCTGAACAAATGTTGCCTCCCTCCTGCTTTCCCAGGAGGCTCTTCATCCAGAAGAGGGAGCATCTGGTTTGCAGGGGAGGGGAGACAGAAGATAGCACAAGGGTGAAATTTAAAAGGCTGAGCAAGGGAGGCCTCCCTCATTTTCATTGCTGTCTGCTGCAGCACCGCCACCACTTAAATGAAAAACGTGGTTAAAGACAGGACTTGTTTAAATCCACTTTATTGACAAGTCCACTACACACAGCCATTTATAGAGTATGAATACAAACTTCATTCTTCATGTGAGAGTTCTATCCTAGACATTCCCAACTGCATCCCATTTTCTATAGTATATTAGCGAGTATTTTGAGAGAACTGTCCCTCTCACCCTACATAAAGCCTCAATTTTCAAGATAAAACTGAAACCACTTTAGACACCAATTACTACAATTTTCACACCATTATATTGGACTACTGACAAAAACTACGTTGTCAGCGATGAAGGTCCTGCGGTTTACAGATGGATACCGTGCAATTTTTCTCCTGCTAAACTAATCAAAATTGCATCGTGATCCACCCGACAACAGCAAAACAAAGCTTACCAAACAGGTAATTTTTAAACAACAGAATTGATGACAAGTCCTCCTTTCCTCCACAGGCCGGGACAAGTGCAATACTCTACACATAGCTACAAGTAATGCAACAAATCCCCACCCATGGAGAAACCAGTGCAAAAGCCTTCTTCAATTCTTCGGAAAGATGTTCAGAAACCTATTCCTCACAACCGACTGAACACAACCACAGTCAGTTTTGCATGGATTTGCACAGCATTTGAAATAAGCTGGGATGCAATCCTGCAAAACTGACTGTAGTCAGCACTATCTTTTCATGACAGCTGCTGGCCAAGATGCATTTTATCTGGCAGTACTATAAGTGCCCACATTACAGTAGATCCAATTCAAAAACTACCTGCACTATGAGCACTTTGATACTGCTAGGACAAAAGTCAGTTCTCTTTCTTTCATAAGAACCTTAAAGGAAAAAAAAAAAAAAAAGACACCCTTGGTTTTAGTTACAGGCTATTTTAATGGTTAAACTAATACAGGGAGGTTGAACAAACATTTCTGAGATGTACAGTAAGCAGCTTGTGCCGGAAGGAGCATTTAGGGCAGTAGATTCTAAGCTACTTCACTAACTGCACTAGATGCACCTTAACACAAGGAACACTTGTAACAGATATAAGGTAGCAAAGGAAGCTTGATTATGGTTACACACATGTCCTATAAGGCTATGGGACTGAACTGCCATTGTAATGCTAGAAGTGCTTCCACTGCAGTAGACACCAAAATGCTACCTGCACTGTAAGCACTTTTGCACAACTCAAGGCCCCTCCACCTCAACGAAGCTCCTCAGACTTCAGGTCTTCTTTTTTCAGTACAGTGAAGATGAGATGGAAACTTGTTTCTGTAATAATGCTGTATTCAGGACAAAACCTGCCAAGAAAGAGAGGGGAAAAAAAACATTACTACCATGCATGAAAAATATATTAATTAAGAATGTACTCAAAGATATTGCTGAATTCAGCATAACCTTTTTCATTGTTCATTCAAGTCCAGGTTCAGAACTAGATTTGGAGCAAAAGTCAAGTTATCCAGTAAAGTTGAACCAGGTTGTTTAGCAGGAATCTAGTGCGGCAAGTGGATTCCAAAATTAAGCTAAAATAAAAAGCCCATCATATGGCTTGCTTGGACGTTTTTAGTTCGGGAGTTTAAAAACAGGTGATGTTCTTCTAAGTCTTCTGGCTCTCCTACACTTATGTGCCTCCTAGTAAGATATCCAAGACTTAGCAGATATTTACTTTAAGTTTGACCTCGTGCCTCCAATACTAGTAACCTTTTACTCACCCTGACCACTGTACTCAAAGTTTGTTTCATCACCAGGGTGAACAAAATTCAGCCATGTGATTTCATTCACTGTTCCATCATTGCCAGAGATTACAGGAATACATCTCTAGCTAATTACAATAGATGAGGATTCAAAGAGAACTTCTCAGAGAGTCATGCTCTCCGTAACAGTAAGACTTTTGGATGGAGTTAGTGTAACCTTCCATCATCACCCTGTAAAGCGGGAAGCTGAAGAGCAAGACGCCTTCAGAACTGATTTATCTAGGACCCTCTAGATACAGCATGTGGTAGATATGTTCAGCTTTTTAATAGTTTTTCCATTTAGAACTACAATAGAGGGAGTCTTACCAGAACTTTAACAGAAGTCTAAGTGTGCATTGGTCAGTTTCCTCCATTACACTTAGGAGGGGAGACTACCTCCCCCATCCCCCAAGGCATTATCTCCCCCTTCACCATTCTGCCTCTCCCATTTCCAAAGGCTCTGAGGCACTCATATCTTGCCATAAGTGTTATCTCATGGCAGACTGACCATCTGCTTAAGGGGGAGGGGGAAAAAAGATTATTCAGCATTATTCCCTGTATGCATGCAGACCACTCAATTGAACTGCGTGCACCCACGCTAAGACAACACAACCCTAAATAAAATAACATGCTTCATAAGCACGTCTGAGCTTATTTCATAGCCCAAAACCCACAGCTAGCTATTTATTTCAGCTAAGCGTTGTGGGATAGGAGGTGTAATGTTGCTCACAGTTAAATGACAATGCAAAGCTGGTTCTGATTAATAAGGGATAAAATGAACACATTACAGTGGCTGTGGATTCAGTTTATGAAGAGAAGCACACTTCTTGTACTTAATGCCTCCCAAAAATCACATGCTAGCCTCTGTTATCTAGTGCTGAAGTTATCACCAAAAATTACCACCTAAATAATGCTAAGCACACACGAGATCATGTATGTAAAAGCTCTACTCACCACAATCCACTGCCAAGATTTAAAAAATAAATAAATAAATTCTAACCAAGAGTTAACTCGAGCTCAAAAAAAAAAACCCCTCCCGATTTTAATAAACGTTACCCCCCTTAAAAAAAAGTTTGGCTACCTGCGAAGTTGCAGTTGCCATTTAAAGCCCAAGCCCTGCAGGCTGCCTGCGGGCCCCCCCAAAGAAACAAACAATGCAACATTTAAATCTCTGCAAAGCACGCCCAGAGGGCCCCCCACGTCCTGTTCTCCCCCTTGCGCCTTCCCCAGAGCGAGACCACCCCCACCCCCACCCCCACCAGTGAGGAAGGGAAAGCGCGAAGGCGCACAAAACCCGCCCCCACCCCAGGCTGTGGCGGCCCGCGGCTCCCCCGATCGCCCGGGGCGAGCGATGGCCCCGCACCTCGCCCCCCGCCCCCCAACTCCCGCGGCCGGACCTGCGGGGGGCTGCGAAAGCGGGACCCGTTACCTCGAGCGCGGGGCGCCCCGGCCGGGACGGGAGGCCCGGCCGCCCCCCACCACGTGCGGCCGGCCCCGCGGGGGCGGGGAGAGGCTGGCCCCGGCCCCGGCCCTCCCTCGTGCGGCCGGCCGGCCCCGCGGCGCCGGCTGAGGAGAAAGGGGCAAGGCAGGGTGGGAAATGGAGTCCGCCATTCAAAGCCCCAAAAACGCGCCAAGCCGCCGCCGCCCTCCCCCCACCGCCCCGCGAGGGGGAGGGGCGGCCAGCCCGCCCCCCCCCGCCCCCCGCACACGCGCCGCCCCCTCCCCCCGGCCGGGGTCCCGCGGCCCCGCGCCAGCTCGTGCTTGGCCCTGCGCGGCCGCGGAGGCCAGACCCTGCCGCGTGCCCGGGAGGGGAGGGTTCGTCTAAGGCTGGTCACCCCCCCCCCCGGGGGGGGCCGGCCCCGCGCGCCCCGCCCCCCCCCCCCCGACTTGGGAAAGTTTGTCCGTCCCCCGCCCCCGAGCGCGCGAGGGGCCCCCCTTTGTCCGCAGGGGTCACGCAGGCGGGATCCCCCGCGCACGCCCCTCCCCCCGCTCCGCTTTACCCGCGCTGCACGGGGGGGTCGTCCCAAGTGGAGCGGCCCCCTCCCGCGTGCCGGGCCCGGCGCTCCTCCCGGCGCACGCCGCGCGTGGTCCCGTCCGCCCCCCCCCCCCCGGCCCCGCGTGGCGCTGCCCCGGGCCGGCCGCCTCGCCCCTCCCCCCGACTACAAGCTCCACAGTGCCTCGCGGCGGGGGGGGGGCGCGCGCACATGCGCAGTGCGAGGCGCAGAGCACGACGGCGGCTTCCCCGGGCCTGAAGAAGGGAAACCGAGCCAGGCTTTCACCCCGGCGCCGCCATGTGCGCGCCGCACCCCCCGCCCCGCGGGGGCCCCTCACAGCCCCCCCGCATACGCCCGCCCGGGGCACGCACGTGGCCAGCGCCCTCCCCCCCCACGGCTCCGCGCGCCGCCCGGCCAGGCCCGGCCGGGGACAAAAGAACGAGCCGCGCTGAGCCAGGCTGGCCCCGCGGAGCCCCGCTCCCCCGGCCCCTCCCCACAACTTCCCGCCGCCCCCCCCCCATTGTTACCGCGGCGGCCCCGGCCGCAGCCACGGGCGCCACGTGGGTTTCCAAGGGCCGCTGCCCAGGCCCGGGCGGGCGCCTCCTGCACCCGCGAGACACGCACCCCCGCCCGGTGCCCGGCGCGGCCGCTGCGCGCTGCGCGGGGGGGGCGAGCCGAGCCCGCTCCCACAGGTGGCTCCGCAGAGAGCGGCCCGCCCGCCCGCGGCACAGCCTGGCCCCCCGCGCCCCGTGCACGGCTCGCCCCCCGGCCAACAAAAGCCGCGCTGCGGAAAGCGGCGCCCGGCGGCGCCGAGGCGCAAAGCGAAAGAGAAACACGTTACCTCGGGGCTGGCGCAGAAACCCTGGAATAAAGAAGGGGTTTTACGAAAGTGGCGCGAAGACAATATCATGTGATCCCAGCCCAGGGCGTCTCCTTCCCCTTTGCCAGCCAGCCAAAAAGGAGAGAGCGGAGGAAGGGGGGGGACATCCGCTCCCCCCACAATTAGCATAATTAATTGTGTCCTGCAGCTGCAGCCAAAACCGCCAGGCCAATGGGCGCAAACAGAGCCCGACCCTCCGCCCCTTCCTCCAGCCCCCCCTCCCCCCCCCGTCTTCACATTAAAAAAAGCCCCGCACGTTGCTCTGATGCGGGACAATTGCAAACGTTGCTGCCCCCGCAGCAAACAGAGTGCGTGCACCGCTCCGCTCTCCCGGCCAGGGCTCCGCTTTGCGGGGCGGGAGCAGTTGGGGGGTTGCTTTTCACCAGGTTCAGGGACCGTGTTTCCCTTCTGAAGTCAGCCTGTGTTTGTGGGCATGTACCGCCTTGCTGGGCGCGGCGGGCCGGGAGAAGGTGTTACACGGGATTACCCGCGGGATTGTCTGCGAAGCGGGCATTGTTTGCTGCACTCAGCACTTCCCTCCCGCACGGGTTGGAACAATGCCCAGCGCGCTCCGCACGCAGCTCCGTCGTTTTCTCGGGAAGGGCTGGCAGTCAGAGCAATGCATGCGTGCATTAACACACTGAATAACTTCCTTAGATCCCAGGCTAATGGCTTTGCACCTCCCCCGTGTATTTCAGCCTACTCCGGCTAAACAACCAGAATAAACGTGTGGTGCAGGGAGGCACTTTTTGGAACAGTAAGTTTAGAGAAAAGGAGCTGGAGGTGGCTTTTTTCCCTCTTCTTTTGGTCTTTCAGCCTGAAATGTGATAAACAACAGTAAAGGATCCGCCAAATGTTTCGGGACTGGAAGAAAGTAGAGAACAAAGCGATTCCCCACAAAAAATGCGTTCAGAATAACTAACAGCCCAAAGTAAAGCACGTGATCTCCTCATGCTTTAAAAAACTTGTGGTCATGCTGAGGCAAAAAGCTAAGAGCTCGTAACCTCTCAACCCTTCTCCCCTCCCCCAGACCACTACCCAGAGCTCCCACCAGGCTCCAGCTAGCTCCCTGAATTGTTACAGGAACAATACTTTTTAGGCGCTCAGAAGAATAAAGGAGCACCAACTTGCAGCCCCCATGTCGCATCATACCCGTCTAAAACAGGTTGTACACAATCGACAATATATTTGTGTTGTGAGCATTTGATCACACACAGTCCCAGATGTTTCACACGTAAGTGATAAAAGTGGCATTAATGTTTTATCTCTGATGATAATTGATTCCCAAATTATTAATACTTGAAATTCCTGTAAGAATCTGATTAAATGGAAATCGGTATCCTTTCATGTAATAAGGACTGTTAAACTTTGAATGCTTCATAGAGTACAATAATCCCTTTTATCTTTTGTCATAAGGTGTTTCTAAATCAGACAGCAAAGTATCTGAAGTGTAGATTCTGTAAACTGTTATCCAGTTTTTTTTTCTAACTTTACAAGCATGATCAAGAATGTGCTAATTGTATCTTGCTTCAGGCAGCAATTTAAAGAGGATTAGATGTAATCACCTTTAAAAATATCAATAAATAATTAACAATTTCACCCAGTTGGACAACCATTCCGTTTGAGTCAGAAATAATATTAGGTGCTTCATTTAACCCTAATCATTGGTATCTTAACTTAGAACAAAAAGGTCCCCATGGAAACCAGAGAGTAATCTATCAGTGTTATGTTGGTTACACAACTAGAAAAGAGGTTTTGTTCAGCTTGTATTTACTACTGTTTAATTTCTTTTTTAAATTCTAGAGCCAAGTTCTTTTACATTTTAACTGAGCTTTGCATAGCTTCACTACTTTTCAGCATGTGTGTGTGTGTGTGTGTGAGGCCTAAAACAAAGCAACCATATCAAAGCACTCCCTGAACAAGATGGGAGGGCTCTCTACAAGCAAAAGTATTTCAGATGCTATTTTGTTATTTGATCCAGAAACTGCAGTTTGTGTCTTCATTACAAGTGGAATTGCTCTTTAAGATCATTCATTCTAAACATATTTCATGTAGATACTAAAAATTAATTATCCTCTCATTTTGAACTGCAAACGTAATGGTACAACTCAGAGTAGCATTCTGAATTTGTTTTTGTTTTTATAACAAGCTAAAAGTAAGTTTATGAAAACCCAAGCCAGTGATGGAAAAGAAAATTAACTGATTAAATTAGTCAGTCATTTAACACATATCTGTGGGTATATTTCTTTGTTTTTAGGAGTAATATCCACATAAATAGAGAAATATATAAATATAAAAATGCAAAATATGAACATATAACAAAAGTTCATGAATTAATGAGTATGTTCAACAGACTTATTCTAGAACACATCTGAAAATTAAATGTAGATTAAGTATAACCTGCATTTTTGTAAGGAGGTCAAATATAATTTTTTAAACTTGTAGCAGGTAAATATTATTGTTAAGAAAGGGATACTCCACAGAGAAGGAATCCAACGAAAGTATTTCTTTTTTACATACGACATACAAATAGCATGAAGCATATATCCTGTATTAATATCTGAAATTATTTTCTATGGAAAAGTTGCTCTCCTAATGTTATTCTTTTTCCAAGTAACACACAAAGAAGAAAATAATATATAAAAGCAACAGCTTTGCATAATACTGAAAAATGATTGCCCATCTCTGTTTTCTGTCAGTTACAAAATAAATTATACTTTCAACAAACAGGGATTGGAGACAGTGAAATAAATCCACATGAAAGTGTTGCGCAGTTAAGATTAAATGGAATTAATGTGATTTTTACACCGTTTTGCTAACCGTAGACTTTTATTTTTATGTATCTTGGAATGGAATCCTCTGGTATTCCAGATGTAAAAAGACTAACAAATGTAATAATCATAGAAAATGTCTGGGAAGGCTATTTAATGTAAAGCTTTGTCCATTGATAGTATTTAGGCTGCCTAAATTAGCTGAGAAGAAAGTTATGAACTTTGTGGAGGACCTTTGCAAATGCACATATAATTTATAGATTATTGCACACAAATGTGACATTGGTAAAACATTTTATTGAGCGTAGTAACATTTTGTCCTAAATTGAGAGAACAATTGTGAAGACTAAGTGAGGTATTAGTTGTATATATGGGGGAATTGTTTATTTGCAAATTATGTTCAGAATTTATTGTGAATGTATTAGGTTGAATTATTTTCCCTGCACTAGATATACAGAAAGTTAGATGTTTATATAATTTAGCTATATATCTATACACATTCAGAGAAGAAGATAGGGCAATATTACTTTTTTCAGTGCTCTTTTTCTTTTCAGTGTTACAGATAGTTTCCTATGTTCTGTCTCAGCTTGGTTACTGATTCATAGCCTAACTGCTAGGATCAAGATTCCCTTGAACTGTCTCCTCCACTTCTGTTTCCTTGAAGAATTAGAACTATTGTCTGATCTTTATCATGCTGAGGAATGCTCAGTGAAATGTGCTGGACTATCCAGATGCACGAAAGGAAAGAAGTGAAAACTAGAAACAATTTAAAGAGGGATTTATCTCTGTGAATAAGGAAAATATCTTTCAAAACAAACTACACATAGATACATATCTGTTTTGATAAGAAGAGACTTATGTTTTTGTCAAGTGAATTGAATCTACTTTGCTTCTTAAAACTAAGAATATTTACAAGTTACACAAAGGACTTTTTCAAAAGTTGTAGGACTAACACATGAAGAGCAGTGCTTATAACATCAGCTTATTTTATAGTCATGCCTGCAGTCCTTCAGATTTAACTATACTTTTGCAAGAGCGTATTCAGCAAGGAGCGTCTCACCACAAAAAAAACATGTAAAAAATGTTGGAATCACTACCTTAACCATTGTCCACAAAACATGGTCAATCATATATGAAACATGATCATGATCCTATGAAAATTTACACAAGCTTCACTTTTAGCAACTGGGAGTAGTCACACTGAAGTCAGTAGGGCCAGGATTTCATCCATAGGGCTTAATAAAGTTAAGTATGTGCGTAAACCTTTGCAGGATCCGGACCCATGAGAGTAACGTAATCTTTGGACTCTTGCACCAACAATAAATCCAGTTTGAATTATTATTGTAAACTCTGGCTTAGGTAGCATGTACTGCTGAACTGACCTTCTTTTAAAACAATACTCAGTTGAAAATGATCTAGAATCAAATAACTTTTCCCTTTGCAAGGACAGGGTAAAAACACATATTTTGGAATTATAACTCAAAATTTTCTTAAGTGTCAATTAAAAATGAAATGTATTAAATTATGTTTAGACTTCTGAGCAATTTAACCTATTAAAATATATTTTGTACAAGCCTCTGAAATACTGAAATAAGTTATATTTTAATTTTTGTATTACAGATTTAAAATTTGTATTTGTCCTTTAACTACTAATTTATCATTTTTGTCCTGCTGCTTCATCTATCTTACTCTGTTTGTAGACCAAACTATTTAATATAGCAAAGATTAGGGATAAAATGACATACTATAACATAAAGGTTGCCTTGGATTTTTTTTAAAGTGAATTATTATCCTTATAAGGAACATTAACAACTTTATTATACTAAATAAAATTAGTCTAAATGAAAAAGGACGTTCTTTATTTTAATTGAAAAACAAAATAAATGTATACATAGTAACGTGGAGTTCATTTCTAGTTTTAGACTGAATTTTTATATTATCAATTACTATGATATATAATATAACACTTGGTACATATCTGATATGCCTTAAAGCATTTTCACATTAATTTTAGCCATTATTTTTAAAGAGCGCCTAAGATAAGCTTACCATGTATATGTTTATGAAACGCAATTGAAATGTATTTATTTTCAGGGCTTGGCTGAATGCTACTCAGCAGTTAGAAATCTGCTTGCAACTCTAATTCTGAGTTCCAGTCTATATTCTATATTCTTTCCTAGGAGTTTCTGTACAGCTCTTTCATGGAAATGTGGTTGCAGTAGGGTTGATTCTGCAAGGCACTGAGCGCACTTAATTCCTACTGACTTCAGGGAGATGGGTTGAGGGACCTCAGGCCCACAGAAGATAAACCCTGTGGGGATAAAGACTGTCACTGGTCTCTAAGAGTTAAATCTTGCAAACATGGATGTGAATGGCCCCAGTGAAGGGACCAGAACTCACAGATTAAATTACTCTTGTTGTCTTTGCAGGATAGGGCTCTATTAAACGTCTATGCATGGAAATATATAACCCATGTAGAGCATGTCCTGAATTCCTTGCAGATTCAGATATCCCGCTGAAGCCAGTTAGGGTTTTGGATGCACATGGAATGCAGCATCAGGCTGTGTTGTTTTTTCTTTTGTATTCTGAATAGATAAGCTAATGTCTCTGTTTCAAATCTATTTTCATCCATGTTATTTATTTTTCTACTTCATTGACTATACCTCTCTAAATTACGATTCATAGCCTTTTTTATACATTTAGTGTTATAGAATCTCAGTGGTTTGAGAATTGTTTTTCTTATCAAAAAGGTTTTGGTTTTTGTTTTTTTGTCCTGACCTGAAGTTTAGCTCTGTGTGAGCTCGAAAGCTTGTCTCTCACCAGCAGAAGTAGGGCCAATAAAAGATATTACCTCACCCTACCTTGTCTGTCTAATTTCCTGGGACTGATAGGGCTACAACAACACCGTAATAGACTAATAATTAGTCTATTGTATGTATATTTCCATCAGGTATCACTTCTGCGTTATAGCTCCCTATTTTGTAATCGTATATAGTATTTACTGAGCTGCGAAAACTAATTTTGGTATTTAATGGATTTTTTTTTATCATAAGTGACAACCAGTGCATGTTCTGATTTGTCTTTACGTTTTGTATAAATGCCTAAATACATACGCATATTTGTAAGAATGCATTTTGGTGTGTGAGAGAGAAAATACTACAAATGATGATCAAAATAAATTAGGCACTCTGGCTTTTAAAACTGTAATTTACTTAAATGAGGGCTATATAATGTAGTAAACTTCTATCTCTTGGGTAGCAATAATGCTTTCCATAAAAGCCAATTGCGGTACAAAGGCAGGCTATGTAGGGCCTTGATCCAGCAAACACCCAACCACATGAGTAACTTTACATCCGTGAGTAGTCCTACTGACTACTTAGCACATTGCATGTTTGCAGCATCAGGAAAGATATATTGGTTCCAGTCCAGCACAGATTTACACATGTGCTTAACTTTAAATTTATGTCAGTGCGAATAAATTGGATGACTCACAGTGCGTAAAATTAAGCACATGGCGCAAGCATTTGCAGGCTCAGGCTTTTGTATGCAAAATGTTAAGCTGTCTTACATAAAGAGTGACATCTGAGAGATCCTCCTACTTGATGAGAGAAAGAAAGAAATTTGGGATGCTGACTGCTATTTTACATTTCGGTGCAACTCTACTTGGGTGTGGAATTATTAATGCACTGTAAAATAAGAGATGATTTTCTTCTGAAATCTGTGTGGATAATGTTTGATAAAGGGAATTCGCATAATGATTGTTCTTAAGTTCACTAGAGAACTGATCCAACACTTGGTCTTGAGAGTCTCTTCTGATGGGTACCCTTCAAAGAAATGCACAGATTTGTGTCTGCACATATCCACCTGCTGAATTTAAAGTTGCCAGTGCAAAAATTTGGCAGCCCAGCACATGCACAGTGTAATCATGTTACCATGTGTTTCATACAGTTTGAAGTGAAACCCTGTCCGTTTCCATCAAACCAGCAAGTTGGCAAACTGAAAGATGGGATGTACCTCCCAATTTGAATGAAACTCAGAAATAATTCATAATATTTAGAAATGTCCTGCCCTGGGAACAAGTAACACACATATAGTCTTCTTATCGCTGCCTTATAACATGCAAAGGTGAGAACACCCAAATGAATAAAAACTGGTTTTCTAATTATGCAGAGCAGGTTGCAGCAAAGCATGTGGAATATATTAGATCTCTGAAAAGAAAAGCATTTCACAGACTTGGTGTGGCATGATACCTAACGTGCTATCCACAAACAAGTAACAGCAAAATCCAGCCATAAGCATGCGTGACGTGCTCATTTCTTCCCTGAATTACATATTGCAAAATGCTAGATTTTTTTTTCTTTGAAAAAGAAAGAAGCACTTTCACATCCTAGATCAGTGATTTTCAACAAGGGGTACGTATACCCCTGGAGGTAGGCAAAGGTCTGCCAAGGGGTACATCAACTCATCTAGAGGTTTGCCAAGTTTTACAACAGGCTCTATAAAAAGCACTAGTGAAGTCACTATAATCTAAAATTTCATACAGACAATGACTTGTTTATACTGCTCTATATACTATACATTTAAATGTAAGCACAATATTTATCAATAAATATCAATTTATCAATTTATTTTATAATGACATGGTAAAAAATGAGAACTTCAGCCATTTTTCAGTAGTAGTGTGCGGGGACACTTGTATTTTTATGTCTGACTTTGTAAGTACGTCGTTTCTAAATAAGGTGAAACTTAGGGGGAAGCAAGACAAATCAGACTGCTCAAAGTCTGGAAGGATTCAGAGCCACTGTCCTAGATACATAAAGAGCCCTTGAGTTATTACACAAATGTACAAAATGTCCATAGATTCAGGGTCCTATTTATGCTATATAACTCACCTGGAAAAGCCAAGAGGGCATCCAAAGCATGTACCCGTAGATGGATCATATGGAGCATTTCTGAGGCCTTATTTCTGTTGAACATCAGAGTTCATTCTCTAAGAGTACTGACAATCTCAAGGGCAGAGAAGTCACATCTCCTAAAGGATGGCTGCAAGGCAGCCACATAGCCATCAGTACATCACCACATTCTACTGACTAGTCATCTAGGACAAGATCTTCACCTCCACTTGGGCCCCTTTGTACCAAGTCAGTGGGACAGAGCAGTGCGAAGCTGCCCCCCAATAGCCCCATATCTGGCCAGGAGAGCATTGCCTTAGTGCAGATTGCTCTCCAATAGTCCCCCTTGCAAGCCCCAGCACAGGGGACATGGTGGGGGTCAGAGGGCTGTGTCAGAGATGGGGGCAAGCATGCAATGCTCGTAGAGTCTGGTCAGTGCTTGACTCACAGGGCAGGCATAAAAAATAGAGCCCCAGTGCTATCGGCATTTCATCAATGCTTCTCTAGTCCCAGAGCAGCCCATGGTCAGGACAGGAGAGCACAAAAATGGCTGAGGGCTTATGCTAAGAGGCATAGCGCAGAATCTTGTTCTGAGCGTTCAACACTATTTTTCAACAACTGTTGTCTATGCTCTAGGAAGGAGAAGATAAAGTGTCTACAGTTTGCCACATTTTTGGGTGTCCATAATTAAAGGAAAAGCCTGCTTTCCACCCTGGAGCCATCACAACAAATCTGTGGACCTTACCTGTCAGGACACTGGTCTTGAATCCAGGCCCACAGGCAGCAGTTTTAGGCGCTGCACCACAGTGATGCACTGAACTGCTGCTTGTGACCAACAACCCTAGTGCTAAAGGCCTTCAGGCCCTCAGCAGCCACACCCCAACCCCTGATTGGCTGGACAAGCAGCACTCTTATTGGGTACCTGGACAATATAAAGGTCTCAGAACGTTGCTGACCTTACCTCCCCAGCCCTCGACCAGGTGGGCCCCTGGATTGGATCTTCTGGCTACCGAAGCCTGTGAGAACTCTCAGACCATTGCCTCAAACTGCCTCTGATACGGATTGACTGCCGGCTACCCAACCACCTGTGCACACTTGACTACTGGTCTGGACTGCACCCTAGACTGCCTTGGCCACCAGGCATTACATTAGCACAATGAAGAATAGGAACATTTTATCTGAGCCGGCTGAAAAATGTCCTTTCTTTGCATAATAAGGTCCAGAGATTTAGCCCAGTCTGGATACAGAGATGGAAATTGACATCCAAAGTTTCAGATTTATTTTGTTAGTGGGACTTATCACCTTCCTCTGCAATGGGCTGTTTTGTTTTTCTATCTAAAAGTGACACAATCTCTAATTTAGGAAAGTAGGATGAAATTATCCTGTCTGTAAAAGTTGTCTTTGAAGGGAACTTCAAAGGGTGGGCTTAAAGGTCTGGTTCTGTCCCAAAACTGCAAGCAGGGTGAAGTGCATCATTAAGCAAAAAAGTGTAAAGTATTCCAACTATTAAATGGCATTCAGCCTTTTTTCTTACTAAATACATCAGTAGAAAACATTTTGGGTATGGTGAAAGGACTCCCACAAAACTGGAGTACATGTAACTCCATGAGCAATATGGGCCATGGAGTTTAACCTCCAAAATGTGAACGTGCTGCAGGGCTGTAGTTCAGCTCCTCTGCAGCTGATAGTTAAAATTATGGTCTGGAATAGAGTTGACGACTCTTCTGCATCTCGAAGGGAGGCGTCCCCAGCCTCTGAGTCCAGATAAGTTCAGATACAGTGCTCCTCTGTGGTCTGTGCTGATCCATTCAGGGTTGGGGTAAAGTCCTCCTGCTCAACATTCAGAGGATACAGAACCTCCTCCATCAGACTGGCACATTGGCTGCCATCATTCCCCGCACAGCCCCATCCTGAGACTTTTAGTTGTGAAGATAGTCTTGGGCAGCCCCTCGGTGCTTGTATGAATATAATCAATTTTGTATTAATAAACTTACCTATCTTTTATTTTAAAGATAAATAAAGATTTAATAAATACTTGTACATGATAATCTCGCTTACCCAAACAGGATGGGGTGATGAACTTATTTGGATAAAATGGTAGCTTTTAAAGGCTATACAATAAGGACAATGTTAATTCCAGTGATTGTTAGCGATGGGTTCTACAATACAGCATATTCAATTAGTTTCTGTTCATAGTTGAAAATAAACTGGATGTGGGTAGCCCAAGCTAAGCCTCAGGTAGCATATGGAAGGTGTCGGACTTTGCAAAAATGGTTTAAAACATTTGATTATTACAGTTCAACCACTGAAACAAATGCAGATACATAGAACTTAATTTTTGATCAAGTTTAAACATTTTTTTTAACATAAGATTTTGCTCTCTTATACTTCAGTGGATAAAGCAATTCTAAGATTATTCCCAATGTCTGAGTTCCTTAGAAGCAGTAATGTTACCTGTTGAGAGTTATCGCTTACTAGAATTAATAAACAAATCAACTCACTCACGAGTCTTATGATTATGTGTTTCTCATAAGTACTGTAGCTAGTGAAGAAAAGTCATATGAAAATGGGTTTTGCTTAGAATCTCATGGAAACTCTGGGCCAGTCCTGCAAACACTTAAACATAAGTAACTTCATGTAGGTGAGTAAAGATGGGACTAGTCATGTGAGTAAAGTTAATCACATGAATAAGTGTTTGCAGCTCTGGGCCGTAAGTGTGTAACTTATGAGGGTTTCCAAAATATCAAATTGTTCAATAAACAAACAACTATAAAGGTTTGTGTACATAACTTTCTATATTCCAGCAGCTACCAGTTAATTCCAGGCAGTGATTCTCAAAAACATGATACTCAATCGCTGCAATGTTTTCATGCCTTGTAAAAATAAAGGGAAAGATTTGTTGACGTCTGCCTTCTAAAGGATTCAGGTAGAAGAATGTTAGGTTAGTATTATAGTGGTGGCCCAAACTGAAAACATCATACATTCTGCAAAACACTTAATTATAACAGCCAAAGTTTACTCTTAGAAAATATGCCATGTATTATTTCAGTTAATTGCCCACATTTTAAGTGTCCTTCCAAGGAATCATTAGAAGGAGCTTAACAGAATAAAGAAAAAAAATAATTGAAAACAAAATACTCATATCAAATGTAGCAAATTACAGTTCCTGGTGATCCTGAATGCCTCATACAATGTTTTAACACTACATAAAGATGATGACAGCAGCAATTATTAGCAATGAAATCATACTTACACTTGTGAATAAGAAAGTTTATAGCAAAATCATAGGATTTCATAGATCCTGCACGGGAGTGAGACTCTAGCTGGAATATATATTATACAAAACAAATGCTTCACCATTTCAGTAAAGAAATACTTTTGAGGTATCTTGTGGCTAAGCGCTGGGTCATGACCTGGGTCTTGAGAAGCTTGAGTTAGTAGATGTTAGGTCTTTGTTTACCATGGACTTAGACATTTTGTATTATTAAGAATCTGTGGCTTATGAGGACATTCTATTTATCTTACCAGTCTTTTTTGATGGAAATGCCTGAATTTTCTTGGAAACAGGGATTTTATTGTGGATTCTTGGTGCCCCTTGGAGAGGCTTATTTTTCTGGACAATAGTTTTCCTTAGTGTCACCACCCTTTTGATTTCCCAATGGTCACAGGCTCCCAAGGTCGTGCAGAGTGCATCCTTTTGTCATAATGAACCTAGAATTGTATATGAAAAGGCAGCAAAAAACTGGTTAGTAATTTAAAGTATATTTACAGTCATGTATCTCTGTATTAGAATTTTGCTGGTCTGACTAAAACCTGAAAAAAACTTAAGTGTGAGATTTAAAGACAAATTGCAAGAATACAATTACTATAGCTATATCTTAAAAGTCACTATATGTGTTCCCATGTGTAACTGAAATGAGAATTCTGAAACAGGACTTTCTAAAAAAAACTTCTGTACTATTTAAAAGTTCAGTGTAATCAGTGATACTGTATCTTAAGCATATTTGCAATGTAAATATTAAAATGATGTGCCTTTCTTTTTTGTTTTTTATTTTGATTCTTTCTTCCCAGAAAATTTGGTAATTTAAAGGATGCTTCTTTTAAATCCTTGTTGTTGGGTATCTGTGGTAGAAAATGTTGATCATTGCTGTGGCTCACTGCATTTTATAAAGATGCTTAACTCGGCTAGAAGATGAATGGCTTCTCTCAGCCCTGATCAGCAAAAGCAGAACTGTATGAAGGTTGAACACTCAGTAAGATTAATAAGAATTTTACTTGAAAATTTCCCTTAAGATTTGACTGTGTTTGCAATTTCCTTTTGACCTCAGTAGCATCAAGGCTTGATTAAATGTGGGAAAAGTGTGTCATACTTCAGGAGTATTTCCATTCTTTATCTTTTCTTTACCCTTTCTAGCAAGAGTACATAGAATTCTCTATAAAGCTTTTCTCTGCTTAGATGGGAAGTATATTAAATCTACTAAAACACTAACTGAAAAGATGGCCAGCAAATGGTGTAAGCACAGTTCTTCTTTAACACATTTTAGCCTGCCAAACTAGATTTAAGTGTCCAGTTGCTCAATAGGTCATTTATGGGTATTGTTATTAAGCTTTCATTAATTGCGGTAGACTGTACTCTTTCATGTTATTTCTTTTGTTTTCCATAATCATTTCAAACAGTTTTGTATGTTGCAGAATAAATTGCCAAATAAATATAATGCCATTCCATAATCTGCCACAGAAGAATCACCGCCATCAGACATACAAAGAATTCCTGTTTTCGGGACAGTTGAATGGATTTCTCCTTTAAACTAAAGTTTTAATTGTTTTTGCAGAGATGGCCAATAACTACAGCAGAATTTATATGTGTTTTTTGCAATGTCTTTTCCTACCTCTGTTCCTTAGAAATACAATTAAAATGTTCATAAATTATTTTTGGTGTATTCTTTTTCATTTTATGACTGTCTATGTTGCTTAAAGGGAAACTATCAGGTTTAACAGCATATGTTTCAAAAAATACTTTTTCATGTCACCAATAACACCCTAATATGTCAAACTAAAATATTTTATAGCTATTTACTTTTCATTAAATATAGTTTTGTTAACTTTTTTGCTTGTACTTCACTAGGTTCTGAAATTGAGAAGAGATGAGTCAATTTCACTTTTGCTTACAGTCAGTGTCCATTAATTTTCACTTCCTGCAACTAGTATTCAAGCGCAATGCTTGGGCTGTTAAAGCTATGGCAGGATGTTTATATACAAATAAAGCTGCTTTGATTTAACGTGTTTAACTGTAAACATTTCTAGTAACAAATTTTTGCTTCTTTTAAAAGGAAACCTAAATTTGGTGCATAAACCACCTGGTCATGTGCCTTGAAGCATATGGGGTCTGATCCAAAATTCACTGAAATCAATGGGAGTGGGTCTTTCCTTCCATTGACTTCAACACAATTTGGATAAGACCCTTGAGGAAGAATTTTGGCAAATTACACTATAAGATTTGCAAAATGACAACATCTGATAACATATTTTGCCCTTCTGATAGTAACCACATGGAGTGGTGGCTTATTCTGTGAAAAGGTAGGATGGAAGTCATGCAGATTATTTTTAAAGTATGGTTGTTCTTGAGATCCAATTCTACCATTTTTTATGGAGAAAAAATGCCATTGGCTTCAGTGGCAGCTTTGCCTGATCAAGAATTTCAGGACTGGTACCTCTTTTTGTACTTCAAATGTTTTCAGGTCAAAGATTCAGTAATTAAGCTCTTAGGATACTAGTAAGGCTAGAGATACAAGGCGATGAATTCAGTAAATCCTCCATTCTTGACAAACCAGGTTATTTCCATCTGCTCCTATTTGCTAGAATCACTTACTTAATCTACCTCTGTGATTCCCACAGAGTAGCAATTAGGATTTTATTTACCTTAGGTTTACACATTTCAGCTGTTAAGAGACAGTGGCTTTTGAAAACCTTCTCTTTAATTTAGTTACTTTTGAGGAAATGCTGAATTTTCTTGGAAACCAAGATTCCTTTTCAGTTTAGAGCCTTTGTTGAGCTTTTTGATGATCCAAGGCATAGCCATAAACAGCCACACAAAGGAAACTAGGATTTTATTGTGCATTCCTGGTGCCCCTTGAAGAGCTTATTTTTCTGGACAATAGTTTTCCTTAGTGTCACCACCCTTTTGATTTCCCAGTGGTCACAGGGTTCCAAGGTCGTGAAAAGTGCATCCTTTTGTTCCTTCTAACCTAAAATTTTGTATAAAAAGGCAGCTAAAGGACCCTAAAGGTGGTTAAGACCTGGAGCGTATTTTGTATTGCAAAACTTTGAATGAAGAAATGTTTAAAGAATTCTATGCAATTTAATGTAAAGTTCACATTTTCCGAATATGCAACTACTGGTAGAAGACTCTTTTTATGTGATCTCTTGCAGCACTTCTGAATATCTGATCTGCTTTAACTGCAAGAATTTGCATGACTTGAAGAAAAGCTTTTAATGTATGCATGTTTTTAATGAAATCTTTTTTATTAAAATACAGTTAAGGTTGCAATTCAAGAAAAAATATACCATTAAATATGTCCTTTAAAAAACCCAAGTAATGGAAATCAATGGGAATTACAAGTGAAGGTTACAGAAGCAATCCTGACACAAACCTTAGCATTCAATTCATACACAAAGATCATTTAAAAAAAAACTCATTGAGCAGCACCCATGCACCTTTATCTATAATTATTTTTAAAATAGTTATTTAATTTTCTAGGATTATTTTAGAAGTATTTTATGATGTTGCATTTTAAATGCTATTAAGATGTGTTAAAGTGATGGGAAGTTATATCCACGGCTGATGAGAGGGAAAGAAAGGAGGGACAATTGTACCAGCCACAAAATGGTCAGTAACATCTGTGTAAATAAACTGAAATGGGGGTAGACCCAAGCACACATGATGTTCCAGATTCCCAACTTGCTCTCAACAGCCCTGGTTATATTTGTTCTTTAATCACTTAGGCTGGTAACTCTTGGAGCCCTTCTGCTGTTTGAAAAAGAAAATGGAAATTCTTACAGGAATTTCAGTAGCCCATTGTGGTGGTTTTCTAGAAAGATATCAGTGCCTTTCGTACTAAGGGGTACCCCAGGCTTGGAATAAAGCCAACTGTTCTGATTTTGAGTAGTTCTGTGCCCAGCATTGCCTATGCCTCTAAGAACGATGCCAATCTCTCTTGAATAGTCCAGCAACGTTGTTCCACAGAATAAGTCGGTTGTATATCTCAACTACCATCTCTCCATGAGGGACAGGCCTTTCCATGAGTGGCCATTTCAAGGAGGGTACAGGCCTAGTGGAGACTCTTCTAATTTTCAGCCCAGAACATAGGAATTCTAGGGGATGTAATTCGCAGAACTGATGGAAGTTGAAGGTTTGGCAGGAATGCATTTGGAAAAGGGCAGGGCTATCAAAGGGAGAGCTGGATGGATGAGAAAAACAGGACTGGATGTTGGATCTCTCCAACCAAAAGAGAGGAAGAGCTTTTACAGAGCCTCAAGGAGACCTGGAGAGACCAACAACTGCTGTGGGGGACTCTCCTCTAAAGGGACCAGAGAGGCCCTGGAGAGTGGCTTGTGTAGAACAGTCTAGAATGGCTGTGCAGAGGAGACAGGGAAGTAAGCAAACATAGGGAATAGCATAGAGGCCTGGAGAATGGGGAGTGAGTAAATCAGGAATGCTTAAAGCTGGAGTAGACAGTTGCTTCATTGTTTAGGGTTTCAGGAGTGGAGCTTGTGGTAGAGTAATTTATGCTTCAATAATAGTGCTGTTCAAAATTTTCCCATCAAAACTGGTTTTTGGTGGAAAACTTTTTTTGACAAAATTAAAAGGTTAATGAAAAGTGTCGGCTTTTTGTGGAAAATCTCAGAGTTTTTTTAACTGAGAAAATGGACCAGTGAAAACCAAAATATTTCCATTTGAAGATGCTGCTGTAATGTCTCCTGGCCCCCATTGTCCTCTCTGGGCCAGGCTCCCCTGCCAGACTTCCATGATGCACCATGCTCAGGAGCTCCCATGATCTACCACAAGAGCAGAGACTAGTGATCATGGGAGATTTGGCCAATCAGGGAGGCCAGCACATAGAGGATAATGGAAGCACAGGGCAGCAAAACTACAATTTCCACGAGGCACTATGGCAGCATTTCCAAATTGAAATATTTCAGTTTGCAAGTGAAATATTTCAATATTTTAATTTATGTCAAAATCAATCAAACATTTCCATTGAAAACTTAGACCAAAATTATTGTTAAAATTTTCATCAGAATCTTCCATGGGAAAAAAATCCTGGTTTTGGAACAGTTCTATTCAGCTGTGCCACCTGGAGGTGATATCTGCTGATCTACCTGTATCAAGAGGAGGGCATCCCTGAATCAAAAAGCAAAGGCTGCATGGTCTCTGGGAAGAGGGCTGTGTCCAAAGGTCTCGTGTTTTATCCAGAATTTTTGTTACCTTGCAAAGGGAAGAGTTTTCCTAATGTAATTGGAGGGCTAAATTAAACCAATTTACTTACCAGCAAATGGGACACTAAGGCACCTAATCCCAAAGAGGTAAGTCACATCTACACTGTGATACCAGAAACTGATATTTGATAGTAAATATAGCCTCTGATAAGATGGATTAATTGCATGTAGAAATGGAGGAACACAATGCTTCTCACAAGCCAGTGGGCTCACCAGCATTCAGCACTTCGCAAAGAGAGAGTGATGTACACATCTTTAATGTTTTTAGATCATGCATTTACATAGTCCAACATGTGCCACTAGGATGCATCTATGTTGTCTTATATTTGTTGGCCTATTGGAAAACTGTGTTGGTAACAGTGAAATTGAACTCAGCACACTTGGAAAGATGCAGTTGGCCATTGGAGTCTGATCTTCCAGTGCCATGATGGCCTACTGCCCTGCTCCATGTATTAGAGTCAGTTCCCATATAAGCAGTAAAGTCTCCAAGGACAATGAATTTGTCCCAGCATGGGGCCCCTCTGATGACCCTGCTGAGATCTTCAGAAAATGCCTCCTTGATCTCATCTGTATGGGTCACTGTCAATGTGTGGGCACTGATGAATGGTCTCTGGACAAGTTGATGCAGATAAGTCAGTCATAGTTTCCCTTGGGGAACAAGTCAAGTTTGTGGACAATGTCAGACCATATGCCAAAGCCTACCCCCAACTGTCTTGGCTCATCCTTGGCCTTGCCATTCCAGTATTATGTGTAGCCTAGTCCCATCTTCTCAAGGTGGGACTCATCAGTGAGTCTGGTTTCACTGAGCCTAGGCAGTAGTACTAGTGAAAATGGTCATGGAATTATAATGGACCATGACCTGAATATGAGTCAACAATGTGCTGCAGCTGCAAAAAAGGCTAATATCATTCTGGGATGTATTAACAGAAGGGCTGTATGTAAAACAGGAGGTAATTGTCCCACTCTGCTCAACACTGGTGTGACCTCAGTTGCAGTACTGTGTCCAATTCTGGGCGCCAAAATTTAGGAAAGATACGGACTAAACAGAAAGAGTCCAGAAACATGCAACAAAAATGCTAAATGGTTTAGAAAACCCAACCTATAAGGAAAGGCTAAAAAAAATTGGGCATGTTTAGCCTTGAGAAAAAAAGACTGAGGGTACCTCTAATAACATGCTTCAGATATGTTAAGGGCTGTTATAAAGAGGACAGTACTCAATTGTTCTCCATGTCCACTGAAGGTAGGACAAGAATTAATGGGCTTAATATGCAGCAAAGAAGATTTAAGTTAGATATTAGGAAAAACTTTCTAAAGCATGGTCTATACTTATGGGGAAATTCGGCGGCAGTCAACGGGAGTTACACAAGCTACATAGAGTAGCTTGCGTAATTACGTCAACTTCCTAAATTCTCTTCTGTGCGCTGTCTCCACTATGCTGCGCCGACGGGAAGTGTGTACCTGTCAATGCAGCACTACGCTTTTTTTAGGTGTTTTTTTTAATTGACTTCCGGATCGATAGAGTGGGTCTTAGCTTCCGCTCAATTGATCTGGATAAATTGCTGCCGTCAGTGAAGACATACCCTAAATAGAAGGGTAGTTAAGCTCTGGAATAGGCTTCCAAGAGAGGTTGTGGAATCCCTGTCATTGAAAATTTTTAAAAAACAAGTTAGACAAACACCTGTCAGGGATGGTCTAGGTTTACTTGGTCCTGCCACAGTGCAGAGGGCTGGACTGGATGGCTTCTCCAGGTCCCTTTCAGCCTACATTTTTATAATTCATTTGTTCTTAACAGGGCAAGAGAAGGTCCTCAATGGGCCAACTGAAGCCTTTAGTGTTTTCCCTTCAGAGGTCTTATATGGTGTAGATCAGATTCGCTACATATTGTTGACCTCTACCCACTTACGTGTATCATAATGCTGCTTGATTGGTAGTCCATTGCTCACCTTGAGTCAACTCCAAGACAAACAGTGCAAGCAGTTGCAGCCATAGTTGGTGCACAGCTAAAGCGTGTTAATAAATCTTTAAAATCCCACAGTAGTTCCTGAAGGCTGCAAAACTATTAACAGTACTTATTCTCTGAAAAAGGAGTCAAGGGCGATTCTTCATATTACACACTGGTGAGTCTTACCCTCGGTACTTGGAATCGAAGGATAAAATAGCCCAACACTTGGATAAGCCTTACTTGATAACATCACATCAATACTGCTTTGGCAAAACTATGTGTCTCTAAGTAGATTCAAGTTAATAAAATAGTAAGTACTGGAGACCTAGGGGATAAAATATAGTTGGCTTTTCTAACAGCTTTTAATAAGGGCTCTCATACAAGATTTAGAGAAAATAAACTAACCAGAAAGTAAAGGGCAAAGTCTTGCCGTGGATCAAAGAGCTGGTTAGTGATAGGAAAGAGTCACAAAGGATGGCTGCTCCTCACAGTGGAGATGAATAGTTTTGCCTCCAGAGATTGGTGCTGGGGCTGTTAAAATATATTTGGAGGAGGATGTGAACAGCAAGATTTCTGATTTCACAAAGTAGTTTGCATTAAATGGACAGTAGAAAATATAGAAGAAAGTGAGAAATTCCATATGGAGATGTGGGGATAGGACAGCATGATGGTACAAGAATTCCACTAGCAGTTTATCCCTGTTGTAGAAATCAGTGTCCAGCTGCCAACGTAGCAGTACCTCTGATGTAGACAAGATAAACTGCTATAAGCAATTTGCATCAAAGCTGTTTATTCCTGTTTGAAACTGGGGTAAAATGCACTGGGTCAAATAATAATTTATAGCGGTCTTCTCTGTCTACACTGGGATTTGCACTGGGGCAGCTACGTCAGTGGGTGGCCACTGATGGCTGAAGTCCTCAGTGTAGACAAGGCTGGATAGTGTGATACACTTTCTTGTACAGTATGTTTCAAAAAGCTGCTTGCAGAGCTAAATAATACAATTAGAGCTGAACAAACAAGCGGGAAGGAGACATTAAAAATGATGGAACAAAAACATGTTCTCGGCTGAAATAAGATGGAGAATCACGAGACAGAGATACAAGAAGGCTGTTCTAGATGGCAGAAGCTGCAAAAGAGGAGGCCTCTCCAGTTCCAACAGACACTGGAGGTTGAGGTGGGACAGAGATTACCATGGCTAGATGAGCTGAAATGTGGGGATGAGTAGACAGAGAAGGGCTGGGGCCAGCTGGAACAAACCCATGGAGGAGTTTTTAGGAACCAGTGATTTCTTACTAATCTTGAAATGAATGTGGGAGCCAGTCTCCATATGGAATTTCTCACTTTCTCCTATATTTTCCACTGTCCATTTACTGTGAACAGCTTTGTGAAATCATGCTGAGTACGGCAGTAACCCGGCTGACTTTCTCTGCAAGCAGGCCCTGGACTGCTTCAGCACAGGTTGTGCCTGTCCTCACTTTTGGGTCCCCCTGTTTCCACACGAAGCCCTGTCAGCATAGCCACCCTGGGGCGCCACTTGGAGCCTTTGGCGTGGCCCGGCTGGCTGCAGTAACCCCACCTGTCCAAAAGCTGTGAGGGAAGCCATCTAGGCTGTGCCAGACCAGCTCAAAAAGGGGGAGATGAATTGAAAAAAAAAAAGCAGCCACTACGTTGGTTTCTTTATGGGTGCTGAGGCCTTGGGCAAGTCGGAGGGCGAGGACCCAGCACTGGGCTTCTCTGCCTGGACCCCAGCAGCTTCACGCCTACCCCACTGTGGGCAGGCTCGTGGCGGGGCCAGGAATCCAGGCCACGGGGAAAGAGCTGGGCAGCGGGTCCCTGCACTTGGGGCCCCTCTGTGCCTGGATGGGGGCAGGACGATGGGGCCCCTCCCCCCGGGCAGCCCCCTCCCTGCCCCATGGAGGGGTTAGTGCCGGGGGAAGCCGCTGCCCGCTTCCTCTGCCCATGCCCCAGGGCGGAGCTGGCCGTGAGTGGAGGCCGGGCTGCCCCGGGCCACTTCGCTAGGCCGCGTTGCTAGGCGGGCTCGCACCACCGCTACCCCAGGGGATGGAGCGCTGCCTCTTCGGCACCAGGTAAGGCCAGGCCGGGCCCCTCAGCTGCCAGCGGTGCCAGGCGTGAGCCAAGCCAGAGCCCCCCGCGCATGCAACCGGGTCGGTGCCTGCCCAGCGGTGGGTGCCCCCACCCTAAGGATCTTACACCCTGGGGTGTTGGGCTCCCCGATCCTCCTAGCCCAGGGAGCTGGTGCCCCCACCTTACAGCATTAGCCTCTCCTACAGCTTGGAGCTGTGGGTGACACTCTGCCCCTTTGGCATCCCTAGCGTTATTATTACTGTATTTACCTGAGTCCTCGCCAGGGATCAGCACCTAGCAGTGTGGGCGTCAGGCTAGCAGCAGTACTCCCTCTCTGCCCCCATGGCTACAGCCTTTGATGCTGGACGGCACTGCTGTGGCATTGGGTGTCCCCTGAACTTGGGTCATTTATCACCCTCAAAATCATGCTGGGAAACTGCAGGGTGAAGACAAAACCGCTTGCCTGCAGGAGGCATTTTCTCCCCACAGAACCTCCTCATGTAGTTTCTGTTCATCTCCTCAGGGGAATAAAAGTCTGACCAAACATTACAGGTGTGCAAATCAGGGTTGCTGTCATTTTTAAATGTATACGGACTGGGATGCCCAAGCCCTCTGGCAAACTGCTAGTATGGGTCTCTGTCCTAAAGTTTCCTATTTTGTTGGAGAAAGGAATGCCAGGAAAATTCACTCCCTCTAGACAATTTCATCAAGAATCTCCCAGCTCCAGGAAACATTCCCCTTTTCTTTTGCTTCAGAGTTTATATGAGTCTTATGATCACCTGCTCAACATGACCCTGATCCTCTGATCAACTCCACATGGGCAGACTCTTATTGATTTCAAAGTGGCTTCATATGTGCATGTATGGAGCAATTTGCAACACCGGGGCCTAAACAATGGCATGTGATTTCCCTTTGCAGCTTCAGTATATCTGTATGGCTTACCCAGTTTTTCCCTCAACAATTTCAAAGATCACTGAATCAAGTCCAACAAAATT
This sequence comes from Mesoclemmys tuberculata, assembly GCA_007922155.1. NCBI lineage: Eukaryota > Metazoa > Chordata > Testudines > Chelidae > Mesoclemmys > Mesoclemmys tuberculata. The sequence goes on from ML675622.1 coordinate 4,300,703, forward strand.
ATTTTGTGTTTCCTTTGTCCTACCTCCCATCTGGCCTATACATTGTTTCAGTTTGTAAATAATCATTGTACTTCAGCCCTGTGCAGCTTTGATTCTAAGTGGTGCTAAAGGTGGGATCATTTAACACAGGAGTTAAAAAAGTGAGATTTGAAATGCTACTTGAATATGCGTGAAATTCTTCATATCCTCAGTGTAGGATACTTTTTCAATTATCTGAAATTCCCAATTACCCGAAACAGGTATGTGTCCCCAGCATTTATTACTTGAAGTGAAATTAATCGATTATTTAAAGCCTTTGTTGTCCAGATGTACACAGTGTCCCACATAAAGTTCAGATACTTGAGTTGTATTATAATTTTTAATTGCTTCAGACTTGAGTCCCAGATGTCTGGGGCTAAACTGGTCAGGCCATCTCAAATTCTTGCTGCCATGAACATGTGCCATCTACAAATACGTCTCCCACTAGTAAACTGCTTCCCAAAACTTCAAGGAAAATTGGTCATGGTTTCAGGTAATTTTTATTAGGTACACTGAAAGTCTACTTTTTCCTCTGTGCACGGGCAGTAGCTCTAAACATTTCATTTTTCAAGTTGGAAACCTAAGAAGGATCTTGTTGAGCTTTTAAAATTAAGCAAAATTCAACCCGTTGCTTGGTGATATTAAGATGAGTGGAGGTAATTTTTCAGTAGGAAATGTAGGCAAGGTTTACCATCAGGCAGGTCCTTACACTAGCATCATTGCTGAGCACCATTGCAGCAGTACATTAAGTAAAGTGACAAACAGCTCTTGTGTGCAAATAGGAAGTGTGCACTAAGGTAGCATTAATAGGGGAAACACTGAAACCTTTGTAGAGTTTCTCTTCCTTGTATCTTCATTTTGTGCTTGCTTTTCCCTCCTCTTGTTGTAACCTTCTTCCTTTCCATTCTTTTGGCAATACTTAAGAACATACAATCTTACTCAGCATTGAATTGTTTTGGAAAACCAGTTCCTTTCAAATTTATGAAGTCAGAAACTAGGTATAATGGAGGCTTCTCTTTTAATGTTTTGAAGGTGAATTTGGTTCTCATGAAATTTGCCTGGCTGACACATTTAATTGTCCCTAGAAACAGTTAGAACCTGGACAGCCACTTTGAAAGCTTCCCCACACGACTAATGGGGCTCAGTGCTGTTTTTGGAGAGATTACCTCTAAGATCAAAAGGATAATTAAGTCTTAATGAGGATTCAGTCCTTGGCCTCACTGCAAGAATTCCAGCAATAGTGTGTGTGGAACAATGATACAATGCTGTCAACCCACTTTCGTTTCCTATAATACATACCTGATTTAGGGTATGTCTACAATGCAAGTGAAGTTATGATTGTAGCACCAGCAGGGCAGAGGGCTGCCTGATCAGTAAGTTAGTACATTTTAATTTTTAAGATGCCATCCAAACAGCTGAGATTATCCCCTTTGCTTTTTTTTTTTTTAGTCCATAACATAAGTTCCCTTTCAAAATTAAATTGTATTGTATGTGTGCATGTCCCTCCAGTAAGGACAACATGCTGATCTGAACTGATCTGCACTTTCAAATTCTGGGTTAATTGACTGACTCACTCAGACCAGAGACAAAAACTGGTCTCCTGCACTGGGGCCTGAAACTGATGATTTGCCTACCTACGTCACTCTTGCTAAATTTTTCCGCTGGTTCCACTGAGTCACTTGCACCCCACGTTGCATTTGGAAAGACAGGTATAATTAAAGTGGTATAAATCTCCCTCATTTGGATAGTTACACTGGTGTAAAGATGATTATACAGGGGTCACTTACTCCAGGCTCTGTGAGAAAAAGAATAAACTATGCCAGTGGAACTGTGTCCACTTTAAGATTTGTACCAATATAGTTACTTTGGTTCGAGCTGTGAGTTATACCAGTACAAAAACCGTGTAGACCAGGCTTGTCACCAAGGCGATACTATATCTGTATCATTGCCACTCTCACATATGGCAACGTGTGGCAAATATCTACATATCTTTACTGAGATCAGCAGTCACTAACCCTCATCTGTTCTGTTGAGGTTATAACATATCCATCACCGTATCTGATCTCCTTGCATATAGGTAACAAAAAAGCGGCAAGGTGGTTAAAACCTCAAATGTTTCATTGCTTCATTCAATATGGGTGTGGTTTCCAGAAGCACTCAGCATTGGCATAAATCGGCTTTCATTGAAGTCAATGGGAGAATTATTCAAATATTCAGCGCTTTTGAAAATGCCAACCCCAGGTGTTAATCACATTGCAGGTATTCTTGTTTGTTTTTCATCACTACACAGGAAAGAGCTCAATAGGGTTTCATTACTAAAGAAATTGTCTATTTGTATGAACCGGTAACATGGCTAAGCAAGGGAAGTTACTTACCTTATTGAGATATGTGATCCCTATCTGTTTTCCATTGTGGATAATCACGCATTCCATGCACTGAGACTGGAGAATTCTTGCAAGCAGTGTCCATTCGTCCCACCTACACCTCTGCTCTCCTTGTGCTCCGCACTGGCAGACTGACCACCTCTCCAGTTCTTTCTCTACCATGAATTTTGCCAGAGTCCAAAGCAGAGGAGGAGGACAGGTAGTGGAATACAGATAGGGACCACACGTCTCGAAGAGCTCCAGTAAGTAACTTCTCTGTCTTCTTTGAGTGCTGGTCCTTATGTGTTTTCCACTGGGGCTGACTGACAAACAGTAATCAAAGAGGAGGAGGGTCTGAGCATTCTGGTGACGTAGCTGCTTGTGAAACCACTGTCCCAAAAGATGCATCAGTGGTGGAGTCCTGGACCAAAACACAATGTCTCATGAACATGGATGGAACGCCATGTAGCCACCTTACAAACATACCTCTTGAAGTGATGCTGCTCAGGCTGCATGTGTTCTTGTAGAGTGAGCCCTTACCCTGCGAAGGGGTGGACGCTGTGGCACTGGATAAGGATAGGATAGAGCCAGAGAGCTACTTAGAGAAATAGCTTCACCTCATACTTGTTCTGCTATGGCAACAAACAGTCTAGGTGCTTTCTGATGAGTTTTGTTCTCTGCAGGTAAAATGTCAATGCTCATTGCACATCGAGGAAGTGAAGTCTCCTCTCCTTCTCCCATAGCCCATGTCTCCTGGTGGGGTCAAAATCTTCCTGCTGAGGGTCAGTCCCAACAGGAGGGGAGATTGTGGATCCAGAAGAACAAAGACGTCCTCTCAAGTCATGTATCTTTCTGCTCTCCCCAGCTTGTGTGGGGTTCCCTCCACCTGTACCAACAGAACTGAAGTAGAAAGGCTCTGAGTTAGCAAATCCATGAGGGGTTGTGGCGGTACTGTTAATGGCTGAGGTTCCTGACTGGTGCTCTTCATCCATGCCAGCAATTCTTGGTCTCTCACCCTGGATGCAACCACTGGCAGTGTTGTTACTGGTGTGGCATCTGGTAGTGGCTAAGCCTTGCTCCTATGCACCTTTTTATTGTAGCTCTGGGATACAGGATGTCCTAAGTCTTTGGGAGCTGGGTGTGAAGACTTGGACGGCATCAGGGAGGTATCTGTTCTCTTCAGAGGGGACTAAGAGGAGGATCTGCTCTGATGTTTATGAGAGCATTGTGATGGTTCTCAGGGTACCCAGGACTGCGAATCATCTTGTTATCCCTGCCTCCTGCATGAAGGAGTCTTGCCTGTGCCTACCTGGCTGTCAGCTCCCTAACACCACCAGTCTTCTCTTGGCCCTGCAGGTTAAGATAGATGCACTCAAGCTCATTTCACGCAGGTCATCAAATAGCCATTAGATCATGAGTGTCAAATTTATTTAGGCAGGGCCAGAGTCTATGTTTGGCCAGGATAAAAATTTAGAACTTCAATTTACGGCAGATCCCCATCTAATGTCAGTGGGAGGCTTGCATAAAGATCAAGGGCAAAATACAGCTTTCATGTAGTAATTAAACTTCAGTTTATTGTGTATTCAGTACCTTATGGACATATTCCATGACTCAGTAAGAAAATCCTTGAGACTCAATGAGACACCTCTGAGTTAGGGGGATCTTTCAGTCACTACTGAGCTCTTCTCAATTTGAATCAGTGAAATATTACTGCCTTTACTAGTCTAGTATAATTATTACCTCTCTTACTCCACAACCTTATCCCTTGTGCTAGAGACATAGGTTTTCCATATTCACTTTATAGGCCTACTTGGTTTTATAAAACTCTTCAAGATGTTTAGATAATCAAATCATAGAGAAGCTAGCTGTCATAATTCCTTATCAATATATTTTGCCTCACCCTGTTGTTCTTGGATTTCAATGCAAATCCAAAAAAAAAAAAGTGTAACTGTCTTAAATATTCCTGGCACCCTGCATAAGTCTTCTTAGTCCAGTAATAATAGTGCAGGGAAACATGTTCGAACAAATAATGTTGGCGTAAATAGCACAGTGGGTTAATTGATAAATCTTTCACCTCTGGCGAGCCTGAGTCAAATTCTGATTTAGTCTCTAGTGAAATGTATCTGGGAGTCTTATTGTTGTTCCTAATGAACATTGATTCTCATAGCAAAACTAACAGTTGCTACACAATTACTAGTCTGTGCTCAGAGAGACAGGACGAGGACTGGAATATCAGGAATTTTGCAGGTTAAAACTGAAGGGCAATTGCCAGTATTGTAGGAGGAAGTCTATGTATAGTCTGTCCATATTATGTGCATCTTTTTAGTAATTTATTCTAATAAGCACTGACATCTCCACAATTTGTGAACACTTAGCATGTACATACTGTAGTGTTTTACATATTCAGATCCTCGTATAGATGTTAAGTGAATAAGCACCTTTAATAAAGTTTGAGTAGTGATACAATTTAAAAAAAAAACAATTTACAAACAAAGAAAATATGATTCATATTCTTCAATCCACATTCAGGCAAATCTCTCATTACTGGCAATAGAAAATTTACCTGGTTTAAAAACTAGGATTTGCCCCATATGAGAACAATATAGGCTTTTCTTTAACAGGATCAGTCTTGAAACTATTTCCTCAAAGCCAGGGGTTCTCAAACTGGGGGTCACGACCCTTCAGAGGGTCACCAAGTTATTATAGGGGGCTCGCAATCTGTTAGCCCACATGCATGCTGGGGCTCTGGCTGTCAGCAATGTGTGGGGCTGACAGTCCGACCCCTTCAGAGCTGGGTAGCCAAAGAGCTGCTGGCCAGATACCCAACTCTGAAAACCCCCAGCGGTGGCACAAAAGTAAGGGTGGCATGGCATGGGGGGTCCTCACTTTTTTGGGGAGGTTGTCACAACATGAAATATTTTCAAAGGGGGTCCCAGCAAAAAAAGTTTGAGAACTCCTGCTCAAAGCAATCTGGTTTAATTTCAGATACAGAGCTAAAACAGAGCAGGGTTTCTGTATAGTTAGTATGTATATGACACTAGTAACTTTGGATCAGTTTCTGATACCCTTACTCATGTTGAAAAGCATCTTACTCCACAAGTAGGCCCACTGCAGTCTTGAGTAAGGTGCTACTCAACATGATTAAAGGTATCTGAATCTAGTCCTCTATATTTTTTAAAATAATAATAATTAATAATCATTTTAATTTCTTTCAGATTAAACTTCACATCAAAGTTTAAATGTGTCCTTTCAGTTATTCATTTTATTTTATTAACAGGCATTGGAAACCTTAAAAATGGAGAACAAAGATAAACATTGGGTGGAGAAGTTATTTTCTCCTCGTTATAGTACACAAGATTTTTTTAGTCAAGCCTATCAGCCTGTATCTCTGATGTTTGAAAAAATGGCTTTAGAGAGAGCAAAAAGAGTGGAAGAAATCTACAACATGGCAATTAAAGAATTTCAGGAAGAGAAAATTCTAAAAAGGAAAGAATGTCTTTCCAAATGCATTGTCCGAGAATATGAACCAAACATAGTAGATGCAAAGATAAACATTTCAAAGAAGGAAACAGAAGGGGATTCTGCCTGCTGTGGAGCTGGTAATTTAGACGTTGGGACTGAAGAAAGCTTAAAGAAAACAGAGGGTCATTGTATCTGGAATGCAAAGGAATTAGAAGATTTGCGACAAGAAATGCACAAGAACCATGTGGAAGGAGTTTCTCTGAAACTTCAGCTGTCCTCCTTGAATGCAGAGTTAGTGGAACTGAAAGCTAAATGCAAACAAATACAAGTGGACTTTGAAAATGCTGAACAAGAACTTCTAAACTCCAAAAAAGAGGTTCACTGCAAAAATGCCCAGTTACAGCAGATTCAAAGGGACAGCTTAAAAAAAGATTCTGAGCTTCAAGCCTTAAAACAACATTTACATGAAATATCAGCAAACATAAGAAGCTTAAATGAAGAGCTGCTTCAGGCAAGAGAAGAAATTCAGAGTTTGGATCTAAAGAACAAGGATTTACAACAAGAAGTTAAGAAGCTAAAACAGCAACATGATCTTGGAAATAAGATATCCATAGAAAAGGTGAAACTGCATTATGACTTAAAAATAAGAAAAATAGAAAAGGAACTGGAGGCTGTTAAAAGTGAGCTGAGTGATGAAAAACTTTTGCATGCTAAGAATGTTAAGGCTTTAGAAATACTTAGGAAACATTTTTCAGCCCAACCATTATCTAACACATTGGACAATCTGAAAATAGATTTTCTTTAAAATAAAAAATGGAGAGATTCCTTTCTAGTTGTAGTCAAAAATCCCTAGCAACCATACTTGCAGTTTTCTTAACTTTGTACTTTTCAAAGACTTTTTAGTTTAATGTTGAACTTGTATTTTTAAGTTTGAATGCAAGTGTGATAGTAAAACAATATCTAGTTTAAAAACAGATTTGTTCAGAGTTTTGTTTGAGTGAAATTGTGCCTTGATTCTGTGACAGAGCATCCCTGTGAGTCTTCATGCCACTGGCATCCATTATACCCTTCTTGCAGTAACATGCATCTCCTTTCTTCTGGAGAATTGCTTTGTAGAGAGGAAACACTAGTTTGTATTGAGATAAATCATGGCTTTGATACTTAATTTGAATGCAGGGTTCTATATCCCTTACCCTTTAGATGTATGAATTGACAAATGCTGAATAAACTAATTCTGGCATGTTCCAGTCATCTTAAGTGCTAAGAGAAGTAACTTAATGTAGTGGTCATGACTTGTAGCTCTGATTTTCTTTCTATTTGGTATGCCTCTGATATTTCATGTCGGAACTGATATCCAGTGCCACAGTACCAATCCTTTAGACAATACCACATGCAGGTCCTTTGATTACCCAGCAGGGTGTACTGTCTACACAACTCTGAAGCTTAATTCCACAAGAGCCTTTAAAATCTGCTGTATCCAGATTTTACTTTCTTACCATTTGCTAAAAATCGTGCTGCAATTACTATGGGTTGCAGTTTATGTTGTTGCTCATAACTGCTGTAACAAAGATTTTCTCTTTAAAATCTCTTGGAAATTGATGTTAAAATTGTGTGTTGATCTTTGGAGAATGTTGTAAATCTATACCTTAATTTGAAACAATATTACTACTAAATGTTTAATTATAAAATAGTACACCGGCATGTACAAGAAGCTAGTGAATTTTTTCTAAAAAATATGTGGGTTATAACCACAGACAGTCTTTTTCTACTGATAGTGTGAATATGAATTATTTATTTAAGAAAGTATCTTGATTATAGATGTGTATGGTATACACTGTCAGCAATAATTCACATTTTAATTTTGGCTCAAAAGGATTCCTCTCAAAAGCTGAAAAAACAGAATTTCAGAAACTATCCTGAGAGCAGAAGTATAGAATGATGTGGGATAATTCCTTTAGTATATTTCCTCTTTATTATAACATTTTTCTTGAACTTTATTTGGGTAAATAAATGAATCATGCAATTCTATTCACTCCAAATGATGAAGTGACTATTAAATAATTGTTGCCTTAGAAGTTTTTTAAATACATTAAATATTGGGGTACGGCTACATTTAAAACCTAATTATTATATAGTTTTACCTGTTTTAGCCAAGATTAGCTATAAATCTATTACCTAAATATATTTACTTGTCCTGAAAAGCCTCATGCTTTGTCTGGTCAGAAATGTAACTTAGGTCAGTCAAGCAAGTGACATGTAATTTTAACTAAGCTAATTTAAACTTATATCCCCCCAAAAAAGTTAAGAATATAACATTTTGTTTATTAAGTATATCTGCAAATATAAGTGTGAATGTGCATCTCCAACACTTATTATTTTGTAACAAGTAAATGTGTTTCTCTAGTGGGAATGGGACTGCTTGATGAGAATGCAGAATTATCTACGTTATCTGCGTCCTATCATCATTAGAGCCAGACCTTCATTCAGGAGACAAATGCCTTCTTACATCAACCAATTAAGTTCATTTTTCATTCTGCTCTCTCACTTTGTGACCACTAGTCCCTCTTCTCTGTGTGGAAGCTATCACCAGTGATAATTGCCGAATTCAGTTGAAGACTGAGTTCTATTGACCTTCCTTCAAAAGGGGAGAACTCCGAAGCTGATGGACAGCAAGACTCCTTCTAGTCTGCTGCAGAGATAAGCACGAGAACTAAATATAGTTTACACAATTCATATTAATCAAGAAACTAAAGCACCATGTGAGGAGATGACTGATTTTAAAGGCTATTGGACTTCCATTCAGTGACTCATATTGACATAAGGGAGATGGGAGAGGGGATACATTTAAAAATAACCCATTTCAAAGGTATTGGCCAGGTTTTGCCTGTCTGTCAGATCTAAGAGTGAGGCATTGTTACTGAGGAATTTTCTGGAAACTAAATTAATCTCTACTGGAGTGATCCATTCATCTCCTAAAGTTTCAACCCAGTTTTGTACTTTGGATGAATGCCCTACTGAACAATTTGGTGGGGATACAGAAAACCACCGAAACTAGGGAATGTTTCTGCTAACTGACTTTAAAAGTACTAGAAGAATGAATTTAAATAAATACAATTGTAAATATATAGAACAACCCATCCTGTGGGTAGCGGCTATGTCTTTGTAAATGGGGTTCTCAGTGGTTTTTTGAAACTTCCAAAGCAGGCTGGGAAGAACCCTACTGTCCATCAGATTAAGAGAATCAAAAGCCCGGTCCAGGAAAGTAATGTTTAATCAGCTAGACTCCAATATTCTGCCTTAGGGCTGTCCTATATAGTCACATTTGGAGATGGGTTGACATCTAGGACATGTGAGGGAGGCTGCAGAGTGAATGTGCCTATGTTCCATGGGAACATTATGCTTTGTACTGCCCCATGTCAGCCCTGTCCCTTGTGTGTTGCTGTGCAGCAGCCTTGAGTGGTGCTGGGTGTTGCATCATCCAGTTTCCAGTCCTCATGTTATGCAGCAAAACTGCACTTGTTCCATCCACTGCAAAAGGATCCTTTTTACTTCATCTTCCTTACCTACTGCGTACCAGACAAGCTCTTGAAGGGCACTTAAATTTGCATACATTGATTTAGCAGCACATCCAACTTGAGACTAAAAATGAAAATTAGCCTTCTGCCTCACTTTCCTTGTAAACACCACTGAAACACAGAATGGACTGACTCTCCTTCCTACCTTCACAATAGTCATTCTCTGATCCTTTTTGGCCAGTGTGCTCCACGCAGCACTTTGGAAAGAATGTTAAGTGTGAATATGTTCTAGTAAGGATCCCAATTTGCCTGGCTTGGTTTTGAAGGACATGAGAGGCCAGTTTAAATTTTTAATCCCAAATCAGAAGTGTCTAATGTTGTATTGTGTGCAGGATTTTTAAGTGTAAATTTCGTGTCCCTCCAGCAAGCTTATCCTTGAGGGAGGGACCTGAAACAAGTACATAACCCAATTTAATTAAAAAGCAAGCAGATCTGTTCGTAGTGCTTTGCTATTTTGTTTTCACCTGGTTTGTTCCTGTGCTGGGCAGTCTTAGCAAACCAGTCTAGATAAAGTAGGCAGGATAAACACATCTTTAACGTAATCAAGTTACAGAATTGCTTTCCCTGTATAGGGAAGAAGAGTAAATATTTTAAAGCAAAATGCCCCACATTTTGGTTAGTCTAATAGTTCTTATATGGTATATGATCAGAGTCTACAGGAGCAAAGAGGGGCTGCTTCTCTGATTAAGTCAATGGAGCAATGAGTTTATGCCAGCTGAAGATCTGCCGTCCACTCTTTAAACCACTGTCAATCCTGGATTATTGATTTAACAATAGAAAAAATTAATGTTAGCATTTATTCAAAATGCTTCACTTTTTTACAGTCTTACTACACAGGCCTCTAATATACTAACCTTCCTTAAAGGCTTCAGGCTAGAGCGTACTGAGCTTGAATATTGCCAGAGCTCCAAATGCCGTATTTTTAGCATGATATTTATTGCTAGAAGCAGGTTCATAAATGTCACTTGTAACTGGTACATTGTTTTGCATGTGTATCTCACAGTTTATTTACATTGGGAAGTGGTTTTTTTGGGTTTTTTTTTTATTCTTTCAACTTTTGTCTAGTGGATTGCCTAAAACTAGTGCTCTTATAAAATGTTGGAGACCTCACTGAATTATTTGACATGAAGTATATGATACTGAGTGTATACGCTAGTGAGCTTTTGCCAACGGAGTGTTATTTTGCTGTTTATGGACTGTGTCAGAGATGACTGAAATCACCTTTTATCAGCGGGTTGGCTGCTTGCCACAGAGACGTTTCTGATGATATCCACTTCTGGATCTCTCTGCATGAACAGAAGACTGAAGGCTGCCCCTTATTTTCGTTTTTGGCAGTTCCGCTTACGTGCCCTTTAAAGTGGGAAAACATTTTGGACAAAGATTGGAAACAACAGTGCCGTCAGCATTGTATAGCTATACAATAATATTGAGGCAACACATTAGAAAGTCCAGTGCTAGAGTCATGAAAACCATACATTTTACTTACTGATTACAAAAGTAAAGACCCGTGTCAGAAAAAGTGTTTAAAACGTTATGCAAATACTCCATGAGGTTAACATGAATAACTAAAGATATAATACATCCTGTCTGGATTTAGTGTAAATGGAAGGAAAAGGTATAGTAAGGTTAAAACCACAGCTCGACGATAGTCCGATTCTCCAAGAGGGTCGAGTGTTGCTGAATTAGGTAGCTGCTGAGCATTATTAAATGGATTTAGAAATCCAATCACAAGGCACTTCTGAAGGCACCCACCATTGTCCAACCCAGGGGACATAATTTATACCAGCTGAAGATAACACAGCTCTATTGATGTCAATGGAGCTCCAAAATTTATACTAAGTGTGTATCTACTCTAGGTGGTGGTGCAGGACAGCGTTACAGGAATAGAGCCTCAACTGCTGTCAGAGGAACTAACTGCATTGAAGTTAATGGGGCTACAGCAGCTGAGAATCTGGCTCAATGAATTTTGCCTCACAGCATTCCTATAAGGTAAGTAAGTAAGTATTAAATCTGTGCCAGAAGTGGGGAAACCGAGGCACAGAATTTAAGTGAACTGCCCAAGGATACGCCACAAGTCTATGGGAAAGCCTAGAAAAGGAACGGGCCTCCATTGCTCTAGCTGCTGGACAGGTCTTTGTGTGGATGAGGTTCTAGTTCCCTACAAGTATAAAGTAACTTATGGTTAGTCCATTAGACCCTGAGCATATGGATGAGACCCCCCAGCCACACACCTGAGAAAGAATTCTCTGTAATAACTCAGCCCTCCCCATCTAGTGTCCCAATTCCAGCAGTTGGAGATATTTGCTAATAGCAGTCATGGATGGGCCATATGCCATTATAGGCAACTTCATATCATTCCCTCCTGTGAGAAGACCCGACTCCTGACCACCCTGGATTTGACAAAAGGGTATTGGCAGATTCCCCTGGTCAAAGAAGCAAAGGGAAAGACTGCCTTCTCCAGACCTGAGAGTCTATTCCAATACACTGTTCTCCTCCTCGGACTACATAGGGCCCCAGACACCTTTCAGCACCTTATGGACAAGTTGTTGTGCCCCGCATACCTAGATGACATGATTATCCATACCCCCGACTGGGAAACCCACCTGGGAAAGGTGGAAGCAGTATTGAATACCCTGAGGTGGGCAGGCCTTACAGCAAATCTGGCCAACAGTGCCATAGGACTATCAGAAGCTAAATACCTGGGGTACGTCATGGGAAGAGGTGTAGTGAAGTACGAAGTGAATAAGCTGGAGCCATCCAAATTTGGCCCCAACTGAACTGGAAGAAACAGGTCTGAGCATTCCTCAGCGTAGTGGGGTACTACTGGAGATTCATCCCCCACTTCGCCACCAGAGCAAGCCCCCTGATGGACCTGGTGAAGGCTTAGGTCCCGGTAATTGTGAAATGGACCAACGAGGCAGAGGAGGCCTTCAAAAACCTATGGACAGCCCTCTGCAGCAAGCCCATGCTCGTGGCCCCAGACTTTATGAAGGAATTTGATGCATCCGAGGTAGGGTTGGGGGCTGTCCTATCACAGATGGTGACAAAAGATGAACACCCCATCCTCTATCTCAACAGAAAGCTCCTTCTGAGGGAACAAAAATATGCAGTGGTAGAGAAGGGGTGCCTTGCTGTCAAGTGGGCCATGGAAACTCTCAGGTATTAACTGCTAGGCCGAAGATTTACTCTCGTGACCAACCATGCCCCCCTCCAGTGGATGCAGTGGAACAAAGAGAAAATGCAAGGGTGACCAGGTGGTTCTTGTCCCTCCAACCATTCCAACTTACCACCCAACATGGGGCTGGGAGTCACCATGGCAATGCGGATGGCCCATGGTGTTGAGCAGGGGAGAGGGATATATGACAAGGTCAGACCAGGTGGCTACCGGAGAGTGCTAGAAGGCTGATATATCAGTCCAAGGATCAGTAAGTCCCTTTTCCCCTGGTAGCTGAGCAGGGGTTACTCCCGGTTAATTAATACACTTGCAGCCAATCAAGGCCCTGTCTAGGACTTCTTAAAAGCCTCCCCTCCAGGGAAGGAGTGTGGCTGGAGTTGTGCAAGTGAGCTGAGGTACCAGAGTGTGTGAGCAGGCAAGATGCTGTCAGAAACCAGAAGGGTTTAGGAGAAGGAGCAGAACACTAACAGGAGAGAACCCTGCAGGTACAAAAACTGGGGAAGGAAAATCCCTGCCTGAAGAAGGCAAAGAACCTTTCCCAGGCCTGGAGGCCTGAGGAAAAAGACCCTGACAGAAGGGGAAGATCAAACTGGATTTGGTTTGCACTATCATGCCCAGTGGGGCTGTCAGAGGTCAAGAGGCTGTGGCAAGGAGGCCAGGAAGGGCCCTGTCTGAGCAGGGTCCAGACATGAAGTCAAGGGGCATGGGGAAGTAACCCAAGAGAAGCTAGCAGCTTTCCTTAAGCCACAGCACCAGACTGCTACTTGTAGGGTCCCTGGGTTGGGGCCTGGAGTCGAGAGTGAGACTGGGGCACCTCCACCCCAATGGCTATTCACTGGAGGGGCAAGAGCCCTGGCAAAGTGGCAAGGGCCTGTAAGAACCAGAGACAGGACTGGGAGCCAGTAGACAACGGCCATCTTAGGGCAACTGTATTACCTTCCCCCACCACAAGAGGGTGGAAGAACATTAAGGGGTGAAGCAGTTCCCTGACCTACCGCTAGAAGGAAGCGCTAGACCCACCAAGATAGAGGAAGAGCTTTGTCACACTCCATAAACGTAGAAGCTCAGTCTTGAAACAAGTTAGGTTTTTTGCCTCCACTGCTCCCACAGAGGCTGTTCCAAAACTACAGTCCTCTGATGGTTAGAAATCTTTGCTTAATTTCATGCCTAAACTTGTTAATGTCTAGTTTATATCCAGTTGTTTCTGTGCCAAGGTTGACCCTTAACTGAAATAACTCCTCTCTCTCCCTGATGTTTATCACTCTGATGTATTTACAGAAAACAATCATATCTTCCTTTAGCCTTCATTTGGTTAGGCTAAACAAGCCAAACTGTTTGTGTCTCCTCTCATAAAGCAGGTTCTCCATAGCTGTAGTGTAGACTTACCCTAAGCAAAGAAACTACCCCTTGTTTTTTGGTTTTTCCTACGTTTGCAGAAGTAAGACTTTGTACATTCCTTGTAAATAAACAGGATTGTATAAAATAAAATACCAGACTACATCATCAGTTTCTATTCCCAACTTGAACATCCCTACGTCCTGAACTTTGTCTAGCCACTCAGGTCAAAAAGGAGCAACATTTATATTTCTTCCATGGTGAAAAGTTCCAGAGGGGTAGCTGTGTTAGTCTGCATACAGCAAAAAAATGAGTATCCTGTAGCCCCTTAAAGACTAAGGAATTTCTGCGAGCATAAACTTTCGTGGGTTGCAACCCCCTTCAGATGCATCTGACGAAGTAGGTTGCAGCCCACGAAAGCTTATGGCCACAGAAATTTGTTAGTCTTTAAGGGGCTACAGGACTCTCGTTGTTTTAACATTTATATGCTGTTGTGTCTACTCAAAATGGTTAAGTCCAAAGCAGACTGTAAAGAGTTGCAAAATGATCTCACAAGACTTGTTGACTGGGCAACAAAATGGCAGATGAAATTCAATGTTGATAAATGCAAAGTAATGCACACTGGAAAACATGGTCTATGCATATAAATGATGGGGTCTAAATTAACTGTTACCACTCAAAAAAGAGATCTTGGAGTCATTGTGGATAGTTCTCTGAAAACAGCCACTCACTGTGCAGCAACAGTCAAAAAAACTAACAGAATGTTGGGATTCATTAGGAAAGAGATAGATAATAAGACAGAAAATATCATATTGTCTCTATATAAATCCATGATATGCCCCTATAGTGAATATTATGTGCAGATCTGGTCACCCCGTGTCAAAAAAGATATATTGGAATTGTAAAAGATACAGAAAAGGGCAACAAAATTATTAGAGGTATGGAACAGCTTCCATGTGAGGAGAGATTAATAAGACTGGGACTTTTCAGCTTGGAAAAGAGATGACTACGGGGGATATGATAGAGGTCTATAAAATCATGACTGGTGTGGAGAAAATAAATAAGGAAATGTTAGTCACTCCTTCTCATGACACAAAAACTAGGTGTCACCAAATGAAATTAATAGGCAACAAGTTTAAAATGAACAAAAGGAAGTATTTCTTCTCACAACACACAGTCAACCTGTGGAACTCTTTGCCAGAGGATGTTGTGAAGGCCAAGACTATAATGGGGTTCAGAAAACAACTAGATAAGTTCGTAGAGGATAGGTCCATCAATAGCTATTAGCCACAATGGACAGGGATGCAAAACCATTCTCTGAAGTATCCCTAGCCTCTGTTTGCCAGAAGCTGGGAATAGGCGACAAGGGATGGCTCACTTCATGATTACCTGTTCTGTTCATTTCCTCTGAAGCACCTCGCATTGGCCACTGTTGGAAGACAGGATACTGGGCTAGATGGACAATTGGTCCCACCTATATGGCCATTCTTATATTCTTTAAATTGGAAACACTGCTGTATGGGACTGTTATCTTAGTTGTGTCTTCACTTGGAAAAAGGTACATGCTTAACTGAGTCCATTCAAGCAAAAATGTGTTTTAATACAGACAAATGCAAAAAGATATACATCTAGGAACAAGGAATGCAGGCCATAGCTACAGAATATGGAACTGTATCCTGGAAAGCAGGGACTCTGGAAAGGATTTAGGGGTCATAGTGGACAAACAAGTCAACAGGAGTTCCCAGTACAATGCTGTGGCAAAGAGAGCTAATGTGATCCTTGGATGTCTGAAGAGTAGTGAATAGGAGCAGGTGATTTTACTTCTGCATACAGAATTGGTGAGACTGCTGCTGGAATACTGCTACTGTTCTGGTGTTTAAAAAGAATGTTGCAAAACTGGAGAGGGTGCAGAAGATAGCTACAAAAAATTATTTAAGGACTGGAGAAAGATCTTATAGTGTTTGAGTGACTTAAAGAGCTCAATATGTTTATCAACAAGAAGATTGAGAGGTGACTTGATTAGAGTGTGTAAGTATTGTGGTATAGCAAGGGAAGAGGGCAGTAGGAAAGTTCTCCTATTTGAATCCGGGGTAGGTGGGTGGGCGCGAGCCCACCCACCGCTAAAGGCTCCCCCCCCCCCAGCCTAGGGGCAGAGCCACTGGACCTGGGTCCAACTGATTACGGGGGACAACAAATGAAAAAACAGGAAAGGGTGTGGGGGTCACAGGGTCAAACGTAGGAAACCAGAAGGGGACACCGAGCAGAGAACCCCGGACAGCGACCACTGCTCCTCGAAGGTGTCCAGGGAGCCAGCGGACGCCGCCCAGAGGAACTCTACCCGGAGACGTGAATTAATAAGGGAACGGAAATAGACCCCACAGTCACAGACAGCCCCCCCTGCCAACCTCCTCTCCCTGGTCTTGTAGATGGCTAGTTTGGCCAGGGCTAGGAGGAGGTTGACAAGGAGGTCCCGCGACTTCGTGGGGCCACGGATGGGGTGTGAATAGATGAACAAGTGAGGGGAAACGTGCAGCCAGAACCTCAGCAAGAGGTTCCGAAGGAGCCGGAAGAGGGGCTGCAGCCTGGCGCACTCCAGATATACGTGCGCCAGGGTCTCCCTCACGCCGCAGAAGGGCAGGTGTCGGGGTGGGAGGTGAACCGCGCCAGGTACGCGCCCGTGCTCACGGCTCCGTGGAGCCACCAACTGATGTCCCCGGCAGGCCGTGGGGTCAAGGTGGAATACAGGCTGGCCCACCGGGGGGTCCTCGCCCTCCAAGGGTGGTAGTAGGTCCCGCCACTTGGTGTCCGGGCGGGACACGAGGGCGAGGAAATGAAGCGTGTGGAGCACGAGCGCGTACAGATGGTTCCTCGGTGCGGTCTGGAAGGGGACCGGCTGCAGATCAAGCAGCCGGCTTGGGGCGTGAGGATGGGGGGGCCGAGGGGGTTCACGGAGCCGAGGCCCGATGGTAAGCACCGGAGGGCTGGGGCTGAGGGGGGGGCGGGGAGCACCCTCTTGCAAGACCCGCCTGAGGTACATCAAAGCAGTAGGGGGTAAGGCTGCCTTCACCTCCTGGAGTAGGCGTCGGGGGATTCGGAGGGTGGGAACCCCCATGCGCCGAGCCAGCGCATGAGGGTCCATCCAGTCCCCCCGGGCATAGTCCAGGAGGTCTCTGACCCTGGTGACTCCTGGCAGGACCATCCGCTGTCGCACCGAGGGGGTCTCTGCCACCTGCACACTCAGCTGGGGGTTGTGTAGCAGGGGCTCCGTGAGGAGGTCCTCCCCCTCGGTGACCGCAAGGGGCCTGGAGGCCGAGACGAGTCTCCAGGTCCGGAGGAGGTCCTGGTAGAAGACCGGCAGCTCGGAGAGGTCTCGCGGAAGACCTCTCGGGTGGAGAAAAAAGAGCTGCCGGTCGTATCGGAGCCCTCGGAAGCGGCGGAGGAAGACGCGCGCCAAGTGGCTCCACGCCGGACTACCTGCACCATAAAGGAGTCTCTGCAGGGCCTGGAGGCGGAAGGTGTGGACCTGGCTGTGGATGCAGCACAGGCCCTGCCCGCCCTCCTCCAGAGGGAGACTCAGAATCCCTGCAGAGACCCAGTGCAGTCCTGGCCAAAAGAACTCCAGAACTGTCTTCTGGAGGTAGGCCAGGAAACTCGGGGTCAGGACTAGGGTGTTGAGCCGGTGCCAGAGCATGGACAGGACGAGCTGGTTGATCACCAGTGCCCTCCCCCGGAGGGAGAGGCACTGGAGCAGTCCTGTCCATCTCCGCAGCCGCTCAGACACCCTGCCCTCCAAATCTTGCCAGTTCTCTGCTGGGGAGGGATGGGTGGCAGAGAAGTAAACGCCCAGATAGAGCAGTGGACCTGCACTCCACTGGATGGCTTGAAGTGCGGGTGGGAGGGAGCTCGCCTGCCACCCGGCCCCTACCGTCAGGCC
>ML675622.1:4323564-4387318 GCA_007922155.1 Mesoclemmys tuberculata
ACAAAGGCCGCCTCCTGGGAGCTCTTCATAGGGAAGGAGACAACACCGGGGCGGCAGATGAACAGGCAGTGGGGGGGGAAGAGGTAGGTACAGAGAGGGGTATGGGGGTCAAGGAAAGGTAGGGAATAGGAATTGGGTTAGGAGAAGGGTCAGGGCAAGGAGCGGGAGAGGGTTCAGGGTTAGAATTAGGGATGGATCCCACAGCACAGCGGCCAGGCAGGCAGGGTGCATAGGCTCTTTGTTGGGGCCTGGAGCTAAGGAGGTGGGCACGGGGTGGGTGGTCTCCACGGTGGTGTCCTGTGGGGTTGCAGTGCCCATGGCTCCAGGCCCTTGTGAGGGGACAGCCGGGCTAGCATCGTTAAGGAGAATGGGAAGGGGCTGGTCCACAAGAAGGGTTGGGGCACCTAGTGGCTTGGGGCTCAGGCATTCGGCCTCGGCCGACTCTTCAGTGGCTGGGGCGGTGATGGTGGGTTCCCCTTCTCCCATGTGGTGGGTAGAAGGGTCGAGGGGGGTTGTGGTGGTGGGAGCAGGTGTGGCAACTGAGAACGGGGGAGAGGGGAGAGGCCACTCAAAATTGCCCTGCTCTAAGCCCTCCTCGCAGGGGGCTGGGTCGTCCTCCGGGCAGGCCGTAGTCAATCCCAGGGTGTCAATCGCCTCCATTAGGGAGGGGAGGTCTCCCCCCGCTGCCCCGAGATCTTCCCCGGCACATGCGTGGGGTCTGGATGGCAGTGGGGCTAGGCGGGTTCCGGACGGGGACTCCTCCAGGAGGGACTCCAGGAGGGCGATGGTACAGCCCACATCTGCCGCCACGGCTTCCTCGGCCGGTGCACCCCGCTGGGCTCTAGCAGGGGGCGCGGCCGTAGGCCCGGCCTCAGCAGCCCCTCTCCTGGCTTTGTAGGGGCTTGCGCCCCCCCCCTCGGCTACAGGTGAGAGGGGGCGCTGGGCTCAGGCTTTACGCTTGCCGCACCTACCCCGCACGAGCTCCCAGCCTCCTGAGGTGGAGGACTGGGCAGCGGGGGCAGGGTCAGGGGGCAAGAGTACAGGGGTTGGGGCTTCGGAAAGAGGGGGTGGGACAGCAGGGGAGGGAGAAGCCTCCCCCTGGGGCATGCCCCCTCCCATGCCAGACAGTGCCGGCCCCGGCTCCCTCCCCTCCGCAGGCCCCGCTGGACTGCTCCGGGCGTCAGCGGGGCCCATCAGCTCGCCCGGGCGGTCCAGGGGGGGCGCCCCTGGGGCCCGAGCACAGGTGATTCTTGCTGATGGAGGGGGGTTGGCCACAGGGACCGGACGGCTGGGGGGGGCACCATTACTGGTCTGACTGGTGCCCCCCTGGGTCTCGGGGGTCCCGGGCTTCCCTCCATGCCGGGCCAGGGGGCAGTCCCTCCGAACGTGCCCCGCCGCCCGGCAGAGGTAGCACCGGGCCTCCCCCATAGCATAATAGACCCGGTACTGGGCCCCTTGATGGGGCACCAGGAATGACCTCTCGAGCGCCTCCCCGCCACGCGCCACCGCCAGCAGTAGCTGCAGCTGCACCTGCTGGCAGAACGAGAGGACGTGGCGGAGGGCGGGGTCCTTGCAGCCGAGGGGAAGCGGGCTGATGGTGGAGAGGGGCTTCCCCAGCGTGGCGAGGAAAGGCAGAAGGGCGGCATTGGGGAGGAAGGGCGGGACGGAGGAAAAGACCACCCGTACGCCCAGGTTCTCCAGGGGCTCCACTGGGACGTGGACGCCCCCCACCGCCAGGCCCGTCTCCACTGCTTCCTGGGCGGCAGCCTCCGACACCAGAAAGAAGACCACCTTGCCATACATTCGGGAGGCCGCCACCACGGCCGTGGACCCCACCACCCGCGCCATCGCCTGCACATAGGTTTCCACGTGGGGCAAGGCAGGCACCAGGAGGCACCGGACCCCATGCCTCCTGGTAAGGGTGGGGAAGGGGCCCCGGCCACCTGAGATGGTGCTGGAGGCGGTGGTCAGGGCAGGTGACTTGGCAGTGGCAGGCGGGGGGCCCGCGGCCACCTGGGCGTACGCTCTGGGGGCGCCGCCGCCCCCAGAGCTGGTGGAAGGGACAACGGGAGAGGATAGAGGGGGAGGAGGAGGGGCTCTAGCCGCGGGAGGGGCTGCTTTCCGGGCTGGGCCTTTGCCCTTTTTGTCATCTCCCTGGTTTTTCCTCCCGGCCGAGGGTGCACCCCCCGGATCAGGGGGGGCAGGAGCCGTGGCGGCGGCAGAGTCCCTGGTGTCCCTCCCCGAGTTGTCCACCGCCGGCGCCTGGGGACAGACACCCGGCAGCTCAAGGGAGGCGGCAGGACCAGCTGTTATAGGCAGGGAGAGGGCCTCAAGGTGAGAGGGAAGGGCAAGAGCATCTAAGAAGAGGGTCCCGGACCCAGGCACACCCGCCATCTTGGGAGGGGGTAGGGATGGGTTTGGCTAGGGGGGGGTGGGGGGGGAGAGGAAGGGGAAGGGGGAGGGAGAGTGGAGAGGGAGAGGAGGCAGGGAGGGAAGGGGAAGAAGGGGAGGGGGGGTGACCACTCCTCCCCGCTAGGCTGGAAGCAGGAGAGGAGGGCACCAGCACAAGCGGGTACGGGGGGACAAGCTGGGTAGGGGCGGTGCACTCACCAGCCCAAGATATGATAGCGGCTCCTCCGGCTGCACAGGGGCGGGGCAGGGCTAAAGCAACATGGGGGGGTGCAGTGTGTGGGGGGAGTCAACAAAAAAAGGGGGGGATCAATTAGGGGGGCGCCATGGAAGCTGCCAGGGCCAGAGTGTGGGGGCCAGATCAGGGGGAAGCAGCAGTGGGCAGGGGAGGGGAGTGGTGGGGGCCCAGCAGAAAACTGCTAGGGCTGGGCGGGGCAGGGCACAAACCAAGGCAGGGGCTGGGCAAACAAACAAACAAACCAAAGGGATGAGGGGACAAACTGGGGGGGGGCAGCAACAGGGGAGGGGGTGAGCAAGCTAGCAGGGGCAGCAACAGGGGAAGAAAAGGGGAAGGGCAGGGGTGCCCCCTAAGTGGGGGCAAGAGAAGAAGCAAATGGCAGCAGGGAAGGGGGGGAGGGGTGCTCACAGCAGCAGCAGCAGGACCCTGGAAGCAGCAGGGGTGGTGTCAGTGGTGGTGGTGGGGGGGGGCCACTCACTCACTCCCCCCCTCCCCCCTGGGAGAGGGGGAGCAGCTAGCAGAGCCCCCAAGAGCCAGGAGCACCCCAGCAGCAGCAGCAAGAAGAGAAGGAAAGTTCTAGAAGGGCCCTATGTAAGTGCTAGAATGATCGGGGCTTTATTCCCTATAGACTAGCCAGAGTAAATAGAAGGCAATTAGTGTCAGCTGACGGCAATTAAGGCCCCACCCAGGTGCCTATAAAAACCCTCTACTCCTGAGAGACAGTGTGGAGTGGAAGGAGTAGGTGTGTGGTGAGCAGAGGAGTGTGTGAAGTGGAGAAGAACAGAATGGAGTGCGATGGTGTGTGGAGGAGAACAGAACGGAGTACAGCAGTGTGTGGGAGAAATGTGGAGTCCTGAAGAACATACTGGGCTCAAGACGCCAGAAAGACAGAGGGGGGAGAGTAGCCCAGGGGAAAAGCCTGCAGCTGCAAGTAAGGTGCCAGCAGCACATAGCTGCTACTCGGAGGGCCCCTGGGCTGCAATCCAGAGGAGCAGGCGGGCCCGGGTCCCTACCCCCCTCCCTGGGAAGACGGGGTGACCAGCAATGTCTCGGCCCACTACGAGAGGCAGAAGTGCGAGACCCACTAGGGAGAAGCTGGCCGTTAGCCACAGTACCTTCATGAGGAGAAAATACTAGGTACTAAAGGGAGAAAGACTCAACAAGAACGAGTGGCTGGAAGCCAGACAAATTCAAATTAGAAATAATGCAATTTTTAAAAACAGTGATGGTGATTAACTACAGGACAACTACCAAGAGAAGTGGTGAATTGTCTGTCTCTTGATGTCTTCAAATCAAGACTGGATGCCTTTCTAGAGCTGGGTCTACACTGACGGCAGCAAATTTGCCACCATCATATCGATTGCTTTGGATCAACTGAGTGGTCTGTATAGACAAGCTCAGTCGATCCAGGAAGCGACGCAGGAAAACCATCGCGGTATGTGGCGTAGCGCCATGTCGAAGGGAGCGCTGTTCTCTTCAACGCAGCGCAGTATGAACGCCATGCAGAGGAGACGCTGCAAAGTCGACGGGAGATACACAAGTGATTTATGTCACTTGCGTACCTCCCATCAACTGCCGCTGAATCGCAAAGGTAAGTGTAGACCAGGCCTAGAAGACATGTTTTGTAGAATACAAGTTATTGGACTCAGAACAGAGACAACTCAGTGAAATGTACTGAGGGTGCTTGTCTTTAACTTGACCTCCTAATTCATGTCAAAACTACACACTGGCTTGTCTTCACTAGGATTTTACCTGGAGTTAGTTAACTGGAGATAGCTAACTTGAGTTAAGAACACACCTTTTCTGGCAGGAAAATGGAAGTGAAGTTTGTTGATTCATTATTTCAGATGTCTTGATACCCATACAAGTACAAAGGATGTAGAAGGGCTTTATAATGAGGACCTAGAGTATGGGCTGAGCAATTTTTGAGGAGGTGTCCTGGAAGAGAAGGCTTGACTTGATTTGATGTTGTTTAACTTCAAATTCCTCTTGTAAATAAAGCCAAATCCCAGATGGGGATAAGACTTGATCGACTGCAATTTATGTGGACTGTATTTGAAACATGGTGAGGAAGCCAGCTGCTCAGAGAGCTTTATTTCAGTTAAGTAGATCTATAGTTGTAACTGTTCCAGGCTGATTCAACCTCTCTAAGAATATCTTTTAACAGCTTTTCTGGTATATTCTGAAGGAATTTGAGTAATGGGATTTTCTTTAAATCGAGCATTGCTCTGAGAAATATAAATTATGTTTTTGTTTTAACCAAAAGTTGCTGATGCACACTGGATTCCCCGTAAAATGTATTCCCCTACAGCTGGCCTATAGAAAATCCAAAGAAACTGATCATGTCTTTGATGGAAGATGAATGTTGCTTATGGAAGTCTGTGGTGTATAAAGCAACTGGATTAATGCTATGTCTGTGGGCAAATGACAAGCTCTGCCTTGTAATTTAGCTCCTTTTAGATGCTTGATTATGACATTTGTTCTTCTGCTGAAATGGGAGAAAGTAAATAACTGAGTTTATGGGTGAGGAGCTTGCCAAATACAAGGCACTGAGAAACATTCTATAAGCTCCCATAGTTGTTAATATTCAATGGGCTCCTTGCCAATGCAGTCAATATATTTTAACATAAAGTTAGAATCTCCTTGTGTTGTCATGCAGTCATTAAAATCAATCAGTCAGCCATATTCTGATACCCTTGGCAATTCAAAAAACATATACATTTGTTAACACTCTTTCACATGACTATCATTCTCAAAATCTCTGATCCTAAAAATGTAGATTATAAAATATTAAGCCATCTGGATATGTTATTTCCAAAACTCATGAATTCATTCTCCTTGCTGAGCTTCTCAAAGGAACTATGTCAGAATTCACTACTTGTGGAAATGCTGCACAGTAAGAAAGTAAAGCAAATGGCTATATTCAAGTTCCTTTAGAAACAGAGGGAGAGACACTAGTATTTGCAAAATTATAAACAACATAGGACCAAATAGCAGCCTGAGATCTGCATGCAAAATGTCCCCTCCACCTTTGGATCTCATCTTTTGTACTGGAATGAGAAATTACCTGACTCCACAGCACCATTTTTGTCCATAGCCCCAACTCTGCCTGGGTTATATAGCATTATGATGTGTATTATGATCTTGTGCAGGACTTGAAGCAGACCATGATAACACTGTCCTATATATTTTAAAACTTTTTGAACTTCTTGTGCCAGAGACAGAGGGCCAGTCTGGGAGGAAAGCACAATCAGTGAAAAATTTCCTTCTTCACACACAAAATGGACAATTAGTTTTGTGTTTTTTGATAACTAATACTCAACTTGCTTACAGGGAACAAACAGAAATCAGAGAACAGCAGACTGATGCCCTGAGGAAAGACAGGCACAATTATCTGAAGATACAATATGACTAGCTTTTGGAACCCTATGAAGGGAAAAGTTTTGTTGATAAACACGCAAAAGTGGAACAAAATAATGGTTGTTTTTAAACACGCAAGACTTGCAACACTTATATTCCCAAACTTTTTGCCTCAATCTGTCTGTGTTTTCTTGTGTTTTAGATTGTACACCCTCTGCGGCAGAGGCTGTCTTCCATTCTATGTGTGTACACTCCCACATAATGGTACCCCAACCCCAAGTTGCAGCCTTGAGGCACTACTGGAACAGAATGATAGAATCATAGAAATGTAGGGCTGGAAGGGACCTCAGGAGATCATCTAGTCCATCCCCCTCCACTGAGGCAGGACCAAGTAAACCTAAATTCATAACTTTGCTAGACACTAAAAATCATGGACTGAATAGGGACAGTGGATGTATGGGTTATTACAACAACCCCCTCACCTCACTAACAACCCCCTCAGCTATCTTTTTCCCCACTTCCCCACTATGACCAGAGAGGGGTGTTAATGGGCCACTTCACCTTGAATGGTCCCTTGAAGTATGTATTAGGCCACATCTATATATACAGCACTGCACCAGCGTCTGGTGAAGATGCTCTATACCAATGGGAGAGCTCTGCCATCATCATAAAAAACTACCTCCGCAAGTGACATAAGTTATATTGGCAGGAGAAATTCTCCCACTGACATAGCGCTGTGCACATGAGCACTTATGTCGGGGTAACTTATGTTGTTCTAGTGGGTGGACTTTCACACACAGGAGCAATATACATTTTGCCAATATAGGCTGTAGTGTAGACAGGGTCTAAAGTACTTATGCTCAACAATCTGTTTCTCAGCCCTGAAGAACTCTGCGAAAGTTCAAAAGCTTGTCTTTCTCACCAGTAGAAGTTGATCCAATAAAAGATATTCCCTCACCCATCTTGTCTCAAGTAAATCTAGACCATTCTGGACAGATGTTTATCCAATGTGTTCTTATGAACCTCCAATGATGAGGACTCCACAACCTCCTTTGGAAGCCTATTCCAGAGTTTAACTCCCCTAACAGTTAGAAACATTTTCTTAATGTCAAACCTAAATCTCCCTTGCTACAGATCAAACCTACTACTTCTTGTCCTACCTTCAGTGGGCAGGGAGAACAATTGATCCCAATCCTTTTTATAACAGCCCTTAACATATTTGAAGACTGTTATCAGGTCCCCCTTCAGTCTTCTTTTCTCCAAACTAAACATGCTCAATTTTTTTAACCTTTCCTCAGAGGTTTGGTTTTGTAAATGTTTTAGTATTTTTGTTGTTCACCTCTGGACTCTCTGCAATTTGTTCACGTTTCTTAAAGTGTGGTGCCAGCATTGGACACAGGACTGAGCTGAGGCCTCACCAGTGCTAAGTACAATCACCTCCCATGTCTTACACATTCTACTCCTATTAATGCACCCCAGCACAATATTAGCCTTTTTTGCAACTGCATCACCTAGTTGACTCACATTCAGTCTGTGATCCACTATAACCCTCAGATCCCTTTCAGCAGAAATACCAACTGGCCAGTTATTTCCCATTTTGTAGTTGTGCATTTGATTTTTTCTTCCTAAGTGAAGTGATTTCGCACATACCTTTATTGAATTTCACCTTGTTGATTTCAGACCAATTCTCCAATTTGTCAAGGTCATTTTGAATTCTAATCCTGTCCTTCAAAATTCTTGCAATCCCTCCCAGTTTGGTGTCACCTGCAAATTTTATAAGCATACTCTCCACTTCGTTATACAAGTAATTAATAAAAATATTGAATAGTGACAGACCCCTGTGGGACTCCACTAGATATGGCCTCCCGGTTTGACAGAGAGACATTTAAAACTACTCTTTGAATATGGTCTTTTACCGTGAACCCACTACAGCAATTTCATCTATACCACATTTCCCCAATTTGCTTGTGGGAATGTCATGTGGGTCTGTCGAAAGCCTTCCCTTGGAGAATTAATCTGTGCTGAAGGGTAGTCTCTGTCCATCCCCCATGGACTTTGGAATTCCAGGCTTAGACCCAGAATTCAAAGCAGCAGTTTGGATTTGCTCCTCAAATTCCCTTCCTGTCCAAATATACTTCCTCCCCATCAGCAAAATTAATTTTATGCTTCTGCCTCTCTCTTTGGGAAAGAATAACACCCTTAAACAGGTTGAATGGGTCTCTTCCCTCTTAAGAATGGATGAAGACCTGTAAAAAGGCAGAAAACAAACTTGGTCTTTGAAATTCAGTTCTTCTTCAGAGCAGAGTATTGTCTGTAGGCAGACAATAAACACAAACCCCAGTGAATGACATGCATTTCAGAAAAGGAGTAATTAGAAATAATACCATTGAGCTTTATGGGGGTAACATAAATGCAGAGCAATAAATTGATTTCAATTTCACTGGCTGAGTTAGAAATCAAGCATGATTTCACGTAAGATCTAGTGGCATTCGCATTCACATTAACTTCAATGAATCTTTGTGGCATAGTTCTGTTATAATAACCAGGAGCCTCTACCACCAGTTGGAATAAGATTGCTGGGTTCAGTGGTTGTAATTACAAAAGTGAGTTGCACGTGTCTCCACTCCACCCCAAAGTGCCTGGAGATGCTGGAAGACAGTAGAAGTATCTCAGGAACCTAAGCTATATAATCTAAACTCACAAAAGCTTTGCCTCTGAAGCAACTATAAAATATAATAATATTCAAGGCCTCAATACCAGATATGAGGCCTCTAGCACAGCCTGATCACAGCAACCCATGACAAGTCAGGGTCTAAAAGGAAAAGGGTTTTTATTGACTTTTGACAGCTCTCCTTTGGCTATTTTTGCAGCTACAAGAGGCGAACTTCATGATAGGAGTACACGTTAATCTTTATTAAAAAACTAATTTAAGGGGCTTGTGGAAGGAAGCTGGGACTTGATGGTAAGTCTCAAGGCAGCCCCAGCTGTCCGTAGTTTAAAAGCTCTCCCGCTTGATATAACCAGCTACTCCAGCCTTCTTTAGTTCCACTCCTGAAGGACAGAGGCTGTAAGACAATGTTATGGTGGAGGGGTTGTGATGCCACAATTAAGGTTGCAACACAATTTTCATTTTGACAGGACTGTTGAATCTTGAAAATTCACATATTTGAATGTTTTATCTTGATTTGGTGCACCTGGGGTTAATAAACACAGAATAACAACATACCAAAACAACCACTTTAAAAACATTTGAATGGGGTTTTTCACCTCTTTTAAATCTCATTTGGCAAAAATGGGTAACCTCCTGGGATCTAATCTTTGCTTTACACATTACTCCACTTTTGCTAATTAGAACAATAACAGTCAACAGTTTTGAATGCACTTTCTCTGCCCTGTGCTGATAGGCTGTTTGCTCTAACCCTCTTCCTACTGATCCCCCACTTACTTCACTCCATACCTGACCCTTACCCTCTTTTTCTCTGTGTTGTCCCCCTCATCCTTCACTAAACTCACCCTTCTAACTAGACCCACACAAAAAATTGTGGCACTCACATAATATTTGCCGCCATCACACAGCTCCCTCTACATGTGTTTTAGCTCCCTTTCCCCTCCTCTGTTTGTTTAGACTGTAAATTGTTCAGGGTGTGGACTGTCTGTTGCTTTTTTACAATGCTTAACATCATGGGATTTCCATTCTAAGATGGTCCCTTGGGCACTATGGTAGTAAACATGACTATTATTAATAATAAAAAACTGGGAATAGAACACAGGTTTCTGAGGTCTTGTCTTCCCTGCAATATCAGCTCATGGTATAATTTTGGTGTCACCCCAGTCTGTCTCCTGTCCTCACATGCACATCTCTTGCTCAAGTTAACTGGTGCTTTAAACTCAAGCTAGCAAGCCCGTCCGGTTGCGGACTGAAGGTTGAGCGGTGCTGATGCCCAAGCTTGCAATGCAGTGGGAATGCAGCTACCAGCTTTAAGTTGAGTTAGCACATTTGTGCTTCTGATCCAATCATTCTGTGTAGCTTCCAGTGTGGATGCTCTCACTCCAGCTATCATAAGCAAACGGAGTAATTCAAGCTAACTGGTGCAGTGAAAACAAGCCCTCAGGGGGTTAGACCTGACTTTTAGCCACTCAGCCATGTTGTCTTTCAGATCAGTTTCTCTATACATAGGTGGTTTGGTTCTCTTATCTCCAGGACTAAATTCTCAGAGACCATTTCCCAGAACCTCCCTCCCCCATTCAGAGCTCCAGGCTTCAGCTGCAGGGAAGGGGGTCTCAGGGCTTTAGCCCCACCGGGGAAGAAGAGTGGGGGGGCAAGGCTCAGGGTTTCAGTCCTGCAGGGAGGTGCTGGAGCTTCCACGCGTTTGAAAATATTTACCGGTGCTCTGCATCGGTCAGCTCCGGCTGAATTTAAGCCCTGCTTATCTCTAACCGCTACACCACATTGTCCTCTCAAAAGCCAGGGGGCAGATCCTCAGCCATGTCAACTGTCATCGCTCCATTGACTTCTGTGCAACGTACACCAGCTGAGGATCTGCACCTAGGACTCCTGATCTCAGTTCTACTACTAACAAACTCATAAAACCTACTGAAAGTGTGTCAAATCCTCGAGTGGATGGTCCAGGGATTAGCAATGACTCCTGTAGTTCAACTGTAGTGAACTGAGTCTCAAGGTCTGGGGTCAAACCCTGTCAACAGTCCACGCTGGGGAATGCTATGGTTGTATGTGCTAGAACTTTGTTTTCCAGTTTTCTTTTAAACATTGGCTTATTTAATTCACACTGCAAGAAAATGCCCTTTTGCTTTTTTTTTTTTACTTAAAATCCACTATCTGTGTATTGTGGTATGACGTGGTATTGAGGCACAAAAATACAGTCATTTCACATTTTGTTTGTTTTCATACGTTGGCAAGTTTGAAGGTAGGCTTCACACAGGCAGACAGGCGACCCAGATACCAAAAAGCAATACTTCCTCCAACATCCTCCAGTTTACAGTCTAACACCATACCTTAGTGGCAACCTCAGCAAGGCGAAAGCAGACAAACATCCCCAACACCCAGGAAGTTAGACGCACTGATCTGTTGATGCAAGATGTTGATCACGCTGAGGGTTTGCATTAGAGTGCAAGAGGGATGGAGCTGAGGCATAGACTGCTTTTCACTAGCTATTGGAGATGGAAATAAAACCTTGAACCAGTCCTCAAGCGTCACCAACAGAACAGGAGGCAGGCAAGGCAAGCAGACGACGACCCCTTTCCCCTGGGCTTGCAAGGACTAGGTGAGCTGTGTCTTGACCCAGGGGCTCTGCAACCAGGCACGGCTTTTGTCAGCGTTAAATGAACGAGCAGGAGCTGCTGACACAGGAGCACCGGGGGCAGAGCGCACGCTCCTTGCAGCAGGGCCTGTCTTTTCAGTCTATGTTTGTACAGCACCTAGCACAGCCCAGGATGGCCAGCGTGCACAGTCAGGCCGGGGTGGGGTAGAATAGGTGTCTAGGTAAGACAAGCTCCCCACTATGGTGACTGTCTCTATAAAAGGGGGCCCGGGCTGCAGCCACCAACCGTCACCGTGCCCGCCCCTCAGGCACTAACGGCCCCGCTCCGCGTGCAGAGGCAAGGCCCTCGCGCTCGCCTCAGCCCTCCTCAACCACGCACATGCGCAGTCTGAGCCTCCGCGCCCGAAACGGACTGTACGCATGCGCGGGTCACCTTCCGGGTAGCCAAAGGGCACTCTGCGCACGCGCGGGTTCCCCCTTTTCTCCCTCCCCCCCTTCCCGCCAGCGGTCAGGGGGAAGTGCGCACGCGCGGGTTCGGCGGCCTCGGCCCCCACCCCCCCGACGACTTCGGAGGCTCGTGTGCGGCTGCGCCGGAAGGGCCAGCCACGCTCGGGGGGGGCCGTCCTCCTCGGCCGTGCCTGGCAGCCTCGCGCACCAATTAGGCGCCGCTTGGAAGAACGTCCTGACGTCCGGTGCGTTGGCGCCAGCGCGAAGACGTACGTGCGTGCGGCGGCGGCGGCGCAGCCAGCGTCCCCTGCCCCGAATGAAAGGGAAGGTCCCAGCGAGCGAGCGGCTGTGAGCGCCCAGCGGCGAGGGGCCCCGGCGCCTGCTTCTCCGGCGCCCCGCCCACCCGGGTGAGTGAGCTGCCCGCCAACGGCCGCGCGCACCTGAGGGAGGCGCCGCCCCTGCCTCTGAGGAGAATCCCCAGCGTGACCCGGCGAGCCCCCTTCCGCCGGGGGCCGGGCCTGGGGAGACCCCCCCGAGCCTCGCCCTTCTGGGGCCCCGCTCCGCCCGGGGCCCTTCCCGACGGGCCCCGCGATCCCCCCTTCCCGGGGCTCGGCGGAGCTCGGGCCCCTGCGGGGAGGGGACCCCGCACCTGGGGCCCTTTTCCTCCAAGTGCCCGCTGAGCCCTCCGCCCCCCCCCCCCGCCTCAGCATCCCGGCGGGGAGCCTGCCGTGCCTGGGGTCCCCTCCCCCGGGGGACGGGGCGAGGTGATTCCGCCTCCTCCCGGGGGGCCCTGGCCAGTTCTCTGGCTTAGCTGCCCTCCCCCCGAGCCGCTCCAAGGTCCGACCCTCCGCCGCTGGGTGGGTGCCCTGCCTGGCTTGATTGAGCTCTCCGTGCCCCCCACTGCCCCCCCTCCTGTGTGGGAACCCCAAACTCCCCTGGAGACACATGCGAGTTATCTGCTGAATGCTGGTCACGCCAGCCTCTCTCAGGCTTTGGGGTTCTCTTTAGGTATGCCGTACATGGAAGGTCCTGTTGGGACGTGCCTTCAGGCCAAGGTTTTCATGGGCTTAATTTCTGGGTGCTCACGGTTCAACTGGATCCCTTAAAGGGGCGTGATGGGCAGAGGATGGGTAATCTGCACTTCTGGAAGAGCAGCCCCGTTGAAGTATTTTAAATTGACTATCCCAAATCATCAGCCACTTCTAAAAATATGTGCCTAAATATTTCTTTGTCTTTTATCTGAAAGTATCCAAAATCACTTTTCTAACAAGTTTAAATAAAAAAAAGTCCATAGGCATTTCTCTTGTGCTTTCCCCAGATGCCTCAAGTTCTGTTACAAGTTTGAAAAAATGAAATAAAGTCCCAAACTCTCATGTATTTGTATAACACCTCTAACCATGAAGGATCCAGAGTTTAGCAAAACAATAAAACTTTACTTTGGAGAGTCTTGCATATAAACTCTAATCCAGTATTTTATGTAGGAAATGGCAAGCTGAGGCCTGACTTCAGATAAATAAAGCATGAAGAAAAGCTCTTGAACCTCCTTTATTACCACTGGTTTAAATGAGATCCATGTTACTATTTCATACTTCATACTGGGGAAGTGCTTTCCTTGTCTTTCCCTGAGAGATGTTGAATAGTAGAGAAACAGGGTAGGTGCAGGAATATCTTTTATTGAACCAATTTCTCTTGGTGAGAGAGAGAGAGAAGCTTTTGAGCTACACAGAGCTCTTCTTTGGGTCTGGGAAAGGTAGTGTCACAGC
The DNA here is from genome assembly GCA_007922155.1 of Mesoclemmys tuberculata. Lineage (NCBI taxonomy): Eukaryota > Metazoa > Chordata > Testudines > Chelidae > Mesoclemmys > Mesoclemmys tuberculata. The sequence goes on from ML675622.1 coordinate 4,337,061, forward strand.
TAAATACAAGATTGAACAGATAGTTTATAAGTGATTAACGCACATTCTATGGGGCCATTCAAGGTGAAGTGGCCTGTAAACATGCTTTTAGACTTAGGACAAAAAGGGTAGGTGAGTGGGTTATGGATTGTTGTAATAAGCTGTCGATCAAGCATCTTTATTGAGACCATGATTTTTTAGTGCCTAGCAGAGCTATGAATTTAAGCTCCTAGGCTCATCTTTTGAAAGGTTTCTTTTGAGGATGAGGAGTATGTCTGTTTGCTGTGCATTTAGAGTCAGTCCTATAGAAGATGGCAATCTTCTAAGACTGTGGGGCTTAATGTGTTTTGTGTGAAAAACTATTATAAAAATTAAAAAGTCATCAAGAAGGAAAAGATGACCTTGAGTTACTGTCTTAATATGCATCGATTAAACTGCACAGATGGATAAATTCTGGAGAGATCATTACAAAAAGAATCATTTTCTGCAACTGAGAATCTCCTATGACAGCTTTCATTTTAGAAGAGATTTTATTGTGGAATTAGGTACCCCGTTAGATAGACCCCTTGGAAGATACTGACATGACTTTAGTATTGTATTGTCAGTACAGCTTAATAAAAAATGTATACTCATCTGTGCCTTTTAAATAGATTGCTAGTGCTGGTATAGATAGTTGTCTTCATAGTCAATGTTTCTATGATATACCACTCTTTTCAGAGTTTATAGTGTAACTGTAAATCTTGCTTCTGACTAAAACTTGGTGAATAAGGTTTCAGTCCAAGAATAGATATACACATCATATTTGTTGGGGGAAAAAAATCCAGTTTATAGGTTATTTTTAAAAGTGGATAAAGAAGAATATTTTGCTGATTTTGAATTGTACTTGTTTTGGTGTTCAGGTTAAAAGTAGGTTGGTGTTTAGTTGATAATCTGGTTTAGACATTCTTAAAATATTTTCAATAAGAAGTTAAATGGCAAGATTTTGAATGCTTGCATTCAGGATTATGGATCTGTAATGTGGCAGGGCAACTGGTTCTAACTATTTTCAGAAAACGTAAATTAGCTAAAATAGAGCTAAAATAAAGGTTTCTGCTTTTCTGAAACACTATCAAAACACTATCTTCTTTGTAAGTATTCTATCAAAAAATCTAAACACAGCAGATTTTCTCTAAATAGCTTGCCCGTTCTTAACCTATGTTAATATACATTTGCTGCAAGCCATGATGATTTGTGATGTGAATTTATGCAAAAAATACACACGTGAAACGGATGCCATGTGCACCCTGTGATCTGAAGTAAAGGATTTCCAGTACATACCAGATTGGCATAGGCTATGACAACACATTAATATATATCATGGGTGAACAAATGTAATTTAAAGTTAGTAGTAGGGATAAAATACTTCTGATACTAATCAATTTTTTCTACAAGCCTTATAAATGTATAAATAATGTACATATGTCTAGGTATACAGAAAACACATGCTAAACAAAGAGCATAAAATTAGAGAGCGCACTTTTAGGTTTCCTTTAAAAATGCTTTGGGAATAACAAAATCTGATTTTGATAGGCATGTGTTTTTCCTTTCTGGCCTAATCTTTGCTTTTTGCTATGCTGGTATTTTAAAAATATTTTAAAGTATTTGAATAATCATGCCAAAACACAGTTTCAGCGAGTTAGTTGAATCTTTTCATTGCTATGCCAACAAAGACCTTCAGAGTGAAATACATGTTACCATCATTTTCTAAATTATAAAAAAATACAAAATTACTTCGAGTGAGGTCATATAAACAATAGTACATACCCTATTAATTGTGCACCTTGTTATATGTGTGTCTTAGATGTACTGGAAGACATAAGGCTGAAGGCCCAGTGACTCCAACCACCTGTGAAGAACATATTTATTTATTAGTAACTTCCAGGAAGTAAAATATGAAAGTGAGCAATCATTTTGACTTCCATGGTGGTCATGAATTATTCAGATTTTCCAAAACCTTAGTTTGCCACTCAGGTTGAGATTAATTGCTGTAGCAGTTAGAAGCAACTGACATACTTAAAGCCAAATTCTCCATATGATTGTGTGTATGACTCCTGTTTAAGCTAATGGGAGTTGTGCACACACATCCGAGGACAGAATTTGACTTTAAACTTAAGCTACTTTCATAAGGACTGTCATTGTTGCTACAAGAATTAGTTCCTGAACAAGAACATAAAGTAAGAAAAATTAAATGCAGTGTAAAAAATGTCAAATGAAAGCACTTAACCTCATCTAAATGTGTGTATATATATATTTGCTGTAAGATTAATTATATCAAAACAGAAGTTACTGTATTTTAAATTTTGTTACATCTCCAACCCATTATTGCATGATTTATGTGAAACTTTTGAATGTGACCATAGAACAATTTTTTCCCCTCATTTTCTACTGTTCTTCTAAAGCCCTTTTTCCTACTTCCAAGATCTCATTTAGATTTTTAAAGAATTAAATAAAATTTTGAGTCTTTCTTTCCTTCACAAGCCAGCCCTTGCTGTTTAATAAATGGAGTGCAGAGTTACCTTATTTTGGTTTCTCTTTAGAAGAATACAGTAAGTAATCTGTGTGTGTGCTTAACATTTAAGGGCTCTCTGTTGCCACTGTAAAAGGGTGTGACTCATTTATTCACATTGGCACTTTTTTGTGTGTAAATCAGCAAGATCTAGAATATACGCATTCTTGTTAAAAGTATTTGTCACCAATCTAGTAAATTACTTTATAATTAAAAATGGAAGTAAATGAAACCGTAAAAAGTACAAGTACTAGATATAAGACGTACTTATCTTGAATCAAGCATGGCAAGAAAAATGTTTTTAAATTGTATCTCTGAAAATTTTTTATAACACTACATGAGAATTAAAAGGATCCTCGCTAACTGTATTAGATACAAAGGTATATAAACGTAGCACTATTCCTCAACTTTCTGTTATAAAAATAGGGAGTGATATTAGTGTCTATGAAAGTGAGGGATTTGTAGCACTCTCAAGAAACACAGATTTGGGCTGTGCAGATTTTACCAGTCACTTGTACCGTTGCAACTCAGTCCAGAGCTATGCCGCTACCACTGTAGCCAAGGATCTTTTTTGAGCAGAAGTTCCAAAGTGTGTAGTGGTCTTCCAGATTTGGATAGGAGTCTACTGGAGATGAAGGCTGAGAAAGCCATATTCATTGCACATAGATGACCAGAATGATACTGAAACTGGTCTCTTCAGAGAGGAAAGGCAGTAAACAAGAATGCTATGTAGGTTCTCAAAATTAGACCTTGTTAATTATATAAATTATACCATGTTTATATTATGTATTTTTTTTTCTTTTAGAGATGTAAAGATGAATGGATACAAACCTCAACTAAAAAAGGGGGCAAAAAGTGTGTGTCCTTAAATCTTGGGTGTTTTAAGACCCAAACTTGCAATGAGATACACCGAGCCAGATTCATGTGTGAAGCCTCATTTAAGTAGATTCCCCTATGTGAATTTCATTGCTGATTTGGGGCCTTGGTGTTGTATTTAAAACTATGTTGCTTGTAAAACATTAAAAGGGATGTGACTTATATGGAGTTTAATTTTAAATTACTTTTCTTAAGATAAGAACAGCTGCTGTTATGCACATATTAAGAATTAGGGTAAGGATTTGAAAAACAACCTTGGATCTTAAAGGGTTTGTATTGCAGCATATTAGTCACAAGTATTCACCTCTAAAACTTTGTTTGTGACTTTAACTAGCCACAATGTATCTATGTAATACCTAAAATGGTAACATTTTATCTTCTCATCTCTGAAGGGCAGTTACTCATCTTCAGCTTTACAAATATGAATATTTAAATTCAATACTTGTTAGCTATTATGGATTGTATCCCTGTTTTTTATTCACATTTTTATTCTACCTCTAAAGGAGTTCAGTAGAATGGGATTCATTGTATGCTAAGTTACAACTCTTCCAATGCAGTGTGATTTTTGGAATAAATAAAATGGGATGAGAGACAATATTGCATCAGGATTTCTCTCAGAGCTCCAATGATTGTTGTACTTGTTGTATTTTTCATTTCTTCTCTTTCCCCGCACCTCTCTCAGCCTTTACATTTAGATACATTTTGTAACTTCTCTTGCTTTGTGGACCATTATATGGCTTGTTGCCACATTCTTATAAAGATTTTGGGAAATACAGCTTTTGCAATATGCATGTTTACTCATATTATACTCTAGTTGTATGTATGAGACAAATTATATTTCAGTCTGAGATGTACTGGGCCTTTCAGGTATTTTAAGAGAAACACAACTTGAATAAATATAATTTAAATTGATGTAAATTGAAATTAACATCACTATTGGACATTTTTATTCTCTGTAGCATTTGTGAGGACTGAAGTGTCATTCTAAACCTTTTTAAAAATCATGACGAGCTCAGTTGGACAGAAAAAAGGGTCTGCAAGACAACGGAAGTGTGGTTTTTGTAGATCTAATAAAGATAATGAATGTGGACAATTATTGATGTCTGAAAACCAGAAGGTGGCAGCACATCATAAATGCATGGTAAGTAATACAGGGGGAAAATGAAGTTAATGCAGTGAGCTATTAACTATGGTATACAGAAGAATAAAACGAAATCTTGAATAATTTCAGCCCATTTGTGGCAGTGGTATATGTTACTAATACCACTGTTTATATTTATTTTGAAATTATTCCTTTTTACAAATATAATTATTCCATATTACTAGAAACCCTTAAAAATTAAGTTTTGTTTTTACCCAACTTGCAGCTATTTTCATCTGCATTGGTATCTTCACACTCTGATAATGAGAGTCTTGGTGGATTTTCTATTGAAGATGTTCAAAAGGAAATAAAGAGAGGTACTAAACTGGTAAGTCTGTAATTCTGCCTCTTGAAAATGGAAGAGTAGCATTTTCTTAACTTCTACAAAAATCTCATGAAGTAGTTCAGTATACTACTGAAGTTATCTATTTATTGAATCATATCTGTTTAAAAAGATGTATCTTTTCCCTTTGCCTGTAAACTTTAGTGTAATGGGTAATTAACCCATGGGAGGAGTCGTTAAGATAAAACTGGTCATGCATTTTTAAAAGCGAGGGTAGATCTTAGAGAAGTGATAGGGTGGTGGCCAGTGGGATAGCCACCAACAGGTGTGATCACGCTCTTGTTGAAATCAATAGGAATTTTGCAGTTGATTTCAATAGGAATGGGGCTCAGTTCTAAATGTCAAATGACTAACTATGGGAAGCTTCTTAAAGCCATCAGTTGTTTTTATTTTAGTTATAATGTGTATATTCTCATACACATATGTAAAGAGGTTATTTTGGAGATAGTAGATTATTTTTGGTATTACTGAAAATGAAATGCAAATCTTACCATTTTCACTAGCACTGACCTTGTGTTATCAGCAAATTCAGATGGGTATAGTGAATACATGGCATAATTTTTCCAATCAAGTTTAAAAACTCATTAACAAAATAAGCTTTTTGTTCTTTTTAATGGGCTGCATACATAGAGAAACCAGCTTTTCTTAAATTTACGTTTTCTAATCCAGTACTTCCTATTTAATATTTTCTGACAGATTTCACAATGAAAGCACATTCCAGGGAGCTATGCAAGTGTAACACTGCTCCTTTACCAACATTTGGTTTCACTGCCAAAAACTGGCCTTTCCTGCCAAAGTACTTATTGCTTCCATTTTTAAATGATCTCATAGTGGCTTGGGATGCAGATTTTGCATGAGATACATGAACACAAACTAGTCTAATCGTAGCCTCACCAAACTATCGTGGGACTGTGATAAGAGCTGCCTTTTTTTTTTTTTTTTTTTCTGCAAAGCAGTACTCAATTTCTGAGGCCAATTTTAGTTTGCTATAAGAGCTAGATATTATGATAATCTTCCCAAACCAGGGGGTGGCTTGTTCTGCAAATATTTTCTAACAAGTAATACCATATAAATAATAGTCCTTAGACACTTTCAGTTTGTGGGGGTTTTTTTGTTTTTGTTTTTTTTTGGGGAGGGGGTTGGGAGCGGCAGAAAGAGGCTCTACTAGTGTTGCCTTATTTGGAGGCTGCAGTTACATGATGTTGCACCTCTTTTTACTTACAGCCTCATTACTAAACAGAACAGTACTTTGCTCAGTCTTTCAGTGTGGAGTTTTATTTGCTGTGATGATATGATGTGTTCATTGACCTATAGCTATTGAAGACTATAGGTGTGACTGGAGATTTGATATTTATAAAGAATATGATAAATATGGGCCAACAAGAAACTTTTTGACAATTAAGAGTTTAAATGATTTTACAAGATTTGTATGTTTGGGAATGTAGATTATCAGTGACATGTTGGAAGAGGCTGGATGGATTCTTAAAGTACACCAGCTATAGAAACCAGGCAGTTGAACTAGGTCCAAGTTTTATATGAAGAGGCTAAGTTGTTTCATCCTGTTAAGCTTGAACATGCACTCTCTTCAAACAGTTTGCATTTAGTGGTTGCTTTCCATTCTTGACTGGTCCTTTATATGAGAAGCAGTAAAGCACTCAGTGTGGTGTTCCAAATCTAACACTTATATTGGCCATTCTTACTAAATTCTATCTGCTGGCAGACAGAGTTTAAGTAGTTGACCTCTTCTAATAGACGTTGCTACTTAGCAAATGGGTACTGAGGACTTGAAGCTACTTCTGCATATTCAAGGAATGATGGGAGAAATGCAGAATATTTCTGATGACAGATGACTAGCTGAGACGACTTGATGGGTTGAGCCATAATGACAGCCCAGTAATATCAGCTTATTAATTCCCAGGAAATGCGCTGATCTGAGATCATTATTGCTTCTATTATCTATATGTGAGGAGAAACCTTAAAACGTGGTCTTTTTTTTTTTTTTTTGTGCTTAGAACTTTTCATGTGCTTGATGGACCTAGTAAATTAATCCTGTTGATACAAGCCAATCAGATAATAGGATTCATTCCAACAAATTAAAAAAAATATTTCAAAGAGAAATATTAGATCAATAAGTCAATGTAAAGATTCTTCCAGTCTGTCATTTCACTAGAGACTTCACAGTTTATGTAAGAGTAAATTGTGCCTGTCTAACATATTAAAATATTTGAAAGAATTAAAATAGTTGATAAAAGGGAACTAATGGATATAATTTATTTACACTTCCAAAATAAACTCGATGAAGTTGCTTACAAGAAGTTACTTAGGACACTTGGAATGCAGAGGGTTGAGTAAACACCTACCATGGATTTAAAAAATGGTTAAGAACAAAGAAACAGCATGAATAGAGCAGTTCTCAATTTGAAGGGATATAAATAGCAAGATGATCTTCCTCTTTAATTCAACACATAGTTTTCATTCCTCTATCTCAAACATAGCAGACATGAAGAAGGGCCATGAAAATGTTTAGAAGCGCATGGGGTGATACCTAAATGAGAAGTCATTACAAAGTCTAGCGGTGAAAGTGTCTAACCTTGGAAAAGGAAAAGGAAAGCAATAGCCCTCTATGTAGCCTTTTCTACACCATAAAAATAAAAAGGCGGTGGTATTAATGCAAATAAGAAAAAATTCTTTTATGTAACACAGAGTTGTGGAATATGACTGAGGCAAATTATGTGAAAGAGGATTAGACAGTTGTAGGGGAAAAAAGAAAGGCGACTGCAGTTAATGAAGGTAAAATTGCAAGCATTCAGTCCTTATGCTTCAGGGAATAAATTGATTTGCCAGCTGTGGTCAGCAAGAAAGTCCCTTTTCTCTCCTGCTTTTATAGTATAATCCACAGTTGACCAGTGTTTGGGATAGCCCAGTCTTGGAAGCATGACATCTAAGTGAAAAATTAAGTTTGTTCCAGTATGGCACTTCTTACTTAGCTAAAGTTATTGGATTATTTTTTCTATTGCATTAATAATTAAGATGATGAAATGATTATCAGACTTCTGTATTTTATACTTGAGTAGCTGTGACACATCTCTTGCTCCCCTTTTAAAATTAATTAAAAATTATACTTGAGGGGGGAAAATGCAGATAAAAACTGTATGACTAAATAAGTTGCTCTCAGTAACTCCATCTATTTGGTGGGGAGAGGAGTTATTACATGCCTATTAGTTCCAATTATTTCCAAAGCCAAAAGTGTTAAACTACTACTAACATGAATTCTATTTTTCTCTTTCTTTCTGCTATAGATGTGCTCTTTATGCCATTGTCCAGGAGCAACCATTGGTTGTGATGTGAAAACGTGTCACAAGACATATCACTACTACTGTGCATTGCATGATAAAGCTCAAATAAGAGAGAAACCCTCACAAGGCATTTACATGTAACTACTATTTATCTACCATGGTTTTTTGTATTTCACCCTCTTTGTAAAACGCTCATTGAAATCCAAACGTTTCGGGTGTAACTAAAAGATGTTATAATAGTGAATGTGGGGTTTAATATAACAGTGTGCTAGACATTACCCCTTTTTAACTGCAAAATTGAAGTATTAAGAGAGTCTTATAAAGGGGGTGAAATGTACTGTTATTTAAATTAAAGTGAACAGAAGAGCTCTGAGTCATGAATTATCTGACAGTTCTCAACTACTTTGTTTATAGGATTTTATGCCGAAAACACAAGAAAACTACACATAACTCTGAAGGTAAAACTATTCAATGTAATTTTTTCCCATTCTAGACCAATACCTTGATTACATTTTAAATTTTGTGGAAAGTATAAATGTTTTGGGCAAATTAGACTGGACTAGAATTAGATGTGTTTCTGAAAGAATGACTTTAGGAGTCAAACATATAGACAATTTGCATATGCTGGTAAAGTGCTAAAAGGTAGGCATCAGGTAAAAAATCTAAATCTCGGAATGCTCTGGAGTTCTGATCTGTCACAAAACAGATTGTGTGAAGGCAATGTGTTCCTTCTTGGGAACAGAGATTCTCATTTAGGAAGAAGCTGATTTGTATGTTCAGGTAAGTATTCTATATGGTAAATGTGTTAATTTTATCAAGCAATGGCTATGTCTTCTTATGCTGTTTGTAACAAAATTCTGCAAAACCACAGCATTTCTTTTAACTGTTGCAAGGTGAAGCTTTAGGTCTTCCTTCTGTAACACTCCAGATAGTTTTGTCATAGGTTAGAAAAGAGATCTAGTATTATGTATAAGGGGTTATGATCAGATTACCCATTGAAATACTCCCTTTGGCTATTTGACTGAGTTGATTAATACAAGCAGTTGTATGAAAGCGCTAATGCAAGCTTCTTATAACGGGGTGAAGAGAGTTGGAATGTGTCAAGAAGTTGGACAGTACATTAAAAATAGCTTTAATATGTTGTGTGGTCTTTTGACATTCAAAACCTGTTGTGAAATTATGTGGAGGTAGTTTTTGCCATTTTTCTATTATCTTTGAATTTGGGTAAGTAGAAATTAGTTTATTTTTGCAGCATTCACAATTGAAATGTAATCTCAAATTGAAACAATGAAGAAATGCGTTACTGTGTCTTACGGATATTTTTGAATCTCTTGTAAATTGTCATTTGTTTATGCCAAATGCATATTATTTAGCACATACTTGTTATATGTGCCATTTATATTAAATATTACATTAATATGAGGTGTTCAATTTAATCTTCCTCAAATTTCTTGATACATTAAATCAGAAACTCCAGGCTAAAACTGTTTTTTTTTTGTTACCCAGTTATACCTAAATATTATAGTGCAGGCCACATGTAACATGCACTGCACCATGACTTCTGTAATTAACAAGGCTGTATTTGAGGAGACTGGTGAAACAGCATACAATTTGTATTAATAGTTAATCGATTTAAAATAGACTAGACCAGTGGTTCCCAACCTTCTTGGCTCGAGGGCCACAGGTACCATTTTTACAACCTTGAAGGGCCACCAGTCTCTGTTAGCAGCCTCCCTTCCCCCCACCCCACCTCCGCAGCCAGATGGAAGGAGTTCCTCATTGATCTCCCATCCCCCTGGCTGCAGCAGGGAAACCAAACACATCCTGTATCCCTGTGCACTCCATCTGGGTCCTTCAGCAATGATTCCCTTCTGCAGCCAGGGAACAGGAGATCAGTGCTCCCCTCCCTCTGGCTCCAGCAGGGACCCCAGCATCTAGGGACCCAGGTGGAGAGCTTTGCCATGCAAGGTCCCTGCTACAGCCAGGGGGAGGGAGAGCTGATATCCTGTCCCCTTGGCTGCAGCAAGGAGCCTGCACCGGTCTCGTAGCCCTGTGGCAATGCGCTTTGCCTGGGTCCTTAGGCAGGGCTCCCTTCTGCAGCCAGCGTGAGGGAAGCGGTGGGTCACTTTGAAAGGCCCCGTGGGCCATAGGTTGGGAACCACTAGTCTAGACCCAGTTACTTGAATGTAGTTTAGTGTCTTAATTTCTGTTTGGGGTTTTTTGTAAACAGTATTGTAGGAAGAACATTTTTATGGAAAGATTTTGGAATGAATGAGTAGACTAGTCTCTCATGTAAATAGTTTATTTTTGACAGACACAATATACATATACTCACTGTTGGCTCATAGCTATTGCCATCTATTGAAAAATCTGTGGCCCTAATCCTGCAAGGTTTCTGCTCCTTTGTAGAGCTCCTTGCAGGGCCAGGGTCTATACTAGTATTTGAGAGTTTGGAAGAGCTGTTTCTGCCTATTCTAACATGTCACTCTTCACTATGAGGGGCTCTTTTATTTTAACATGTATATTTGTATTGGAAAGGACATGGAAAAATTACTTCAGAAGTGCAACAGCTGTTTTTTCAAATATTAACGATTGCAGATTTTCTAAAACACAAAAGCTGTGTCATATATAACAGACTAAAACATATTTTAAACACCAAATCTGAGCTGTTGGAGACAAAAAAACCCCTATGTATCTTGCTTGGATTTTCATTTTTCATTCCATTAAATTTAAATTGAGGATTTGGGTCAATAATATGTTGACTCGTGTGTGTGCCCTTTCTAGTCAGGGACCCAAGTTTGGAAATCAGACCTTGTCATTTTATTCTTAGGCTTATGGCGACTGAGTATGTTGAACTGACAGACCAGCGCAGTTGTCGTTTATAATTTATATTGTGGTAGAGCCTACAGGCCAGGATCCTGTTGTTCTAGGTCACGCACAAATATAACAAAACAAGCATATTTAGTCTCTGGCAAGGAAGCACCTGACATTGTTCTATAGCATCAACATTTGAGTACACTGCTAGAGAGAGAGTTGCTATGTCTTTAAAGGAGTAAGATATCAGGTGGTCTTCAGAGCCCTGAGAAGTGGCTTAAAGGATCTCCTGTGCTGTTTATTATTTACGTGGTGGAAGACTGGAACAGGCACAAATGGAGTCTGACACTAAAAGACACGGCACAATGAAAAGCCCAGAAGAGTTTTTCTTGTGCATTTTGTTGGCTCATTTTTTTGCAGCCAGCATGAAAAAAGTGTGTCAAAGAGGAAATGGAATATGTAGAGGGAAACTAGGGCCTGGCACACAAGAAAAGACAAGTAGAGAGGAGTAAACAAATTGGGCTGAACAACCAGATGCTCTTGTAATAGCTTTTTTTTGTCATTTATTATTTTGTTTCCACAAATTTCCGTCTTGGAGTTGTTTGCATACCAGAACAGTTAATGCTACTCTGTGGTCATGTGCCTCATAGTTTATGAGCAGGGCACTGGAACTGAAAGTCAGATGTGAATAAAGCATATGAACCGAGCCACATGATGGTTAAATTCTTGGGGGAGAGGGGTTTGATCAGTGTAGAGCAGTTCTGGTTGTGTGTCCTAATCTGATTGCAGTAGTTCAGTTGCTTTTATTTTAGCTCTTTTGGAAGTGGCTGTTGGAATAGAATATTTTTAAAAGAATTAGTTTTTCATTTGAATCATATCCGGTTTAGACAGTCCAGAATCATTGGAACTTAAATTCTGTGGATAATGCTGCCACAAAATATCTGCTTTATCTAGAAAATGGTTGTTCTCTCTGGAGTTCTCGCTAAAGCCAAAGATGCTTGTATTGTGGCATCTCTTAGCAAGTTTAGCTTGGTTGGCCAATATATGTTACTGCGTGCCATGTCATTTTCCACTTTCTGGAGGAAAGGTACCTGGTTGTATACCATCCAACACCTGTTAGGGTAACTTTCAGTGTGGTGCACAGAGATTTGGCTAAATGACTTATATTAACATTAATATAATTAATTAACATTAATAAAAGTTGAATGGCTAAAAACCTGTTCATCCTAATGAAAATTTACCCTTTGCTGTCCAAATTTCTCATGAACCTGAAAAGGAGCAAGAATTCATTATGCTGAATGCGTCCCTACTCACCAGAACCAATTTGTGAGTTAATGCAAGATCTCGTTCATTTAATCTCTGGGAGGAGATGCTAAAGTGTCTTACATTTGTTTTTTAATATAATAAATTTAGCTTGATGGCACAAGAAGCTACACTTAGTCATTTGCTAGTCTAGCAAATTGTTGACCTTTAATATTTCTTTATGGTCCAGCATTCACAAGACATCAGAGCTACATGTGATGGATCTGTATTTCTTCATCTTCACTCAGATGCAGAAGTAATTGCAAAAAAATCCAAATGGTGCACCAGACAGATACTTGCCTGTACACAGTAGCTTTAATCTAGCAACTCAAGGGTTAATTAGTTGTCACTGCATAGTAATACAGACGAAGCTGGAATCTTATATGCTGTATTCCTACTAGAAGAGCATATCAGTTAAATTAGTTTGGAGGCAGCTATTAAGAAGAGCAGATTGAGAGCTATTTAAAGTGTGCTGTCTTCTAAACTGTCTAGATTCTTGTTTTAATTTCTCATAAAATAAAATACAACCCCAAATTAAGCATTTTATTCAGGAAACCCAAGTGGGCTCTTGGATTTTTTTCAGCACCCAATGTCATGTAGGAGTTGCAATCGTTATTCTGTTCAGTTGTAAGTGTTATCATAGCATTTCATTAGTTGAATCATTATGCAACTTGCTACAATTGTATTTACATTCTGAGAAGTTTGGAGCTGAGGTTCACTCATACTTATTTTTCTTCTTTAGTTGCAATTTTGGTCAGTCATTTTGTTTGTTTTCTGTGGTGCAGTTCAAAAATAATTTTTCTCCAGTACCTTACATTTGAGGATCTCCATGTGAACTGGGGAGACCAAGGGACAGAGAATTGGTTATGTGCTCAACGTCACTCAGAAAGCCAGTGTGAAAGCCAGGAATAGAACCAAGATTGCCAGTTGTATGCTTTGCTCTCAGGGCAATTACAGGTCCTTCAAATGTTCAACTTGTATCATTATTAAATTAGCTGAATTTTTGTTGATCTTCTACTTTTTCATATTTCATATTAGACAATCAATCTTATGTCCCTGCAAGTTTGCTCCTTGCCTGATATTCTCTTTTGTCATTGGGGTAGAATTCTTGACAGTCTGCCTCTAGAACCAATTAATACTTTCAGGGCCTTAGCCTAGGTGTCCACTTTCTGTATGCTACTGACATTCTAATGTAGGTAACCAACCCACAGATATCACTTCCTCTTCTTCATTGCAGAGAAGTACCTGGTCTTGCATAAAATTGGGACAATACCAATCTGAAGTGCTTGAGTTGTTCCAGGAACACCCCCAGAGTAAGGCTCACTGAATATCAGTGCTTACTTAAATACCAGGTTGTGAATATCCTCAAGAATAAGAAAAGAACATTCAATAATTTTACACTCCTTTCTAAATCTAGACGAGAGCTTTCTCATTGGAATTCCTTGCCAATAGCCTTGATTGCTAGTACTGCATTACTATAAAGATGGTAAACTTATCTCTGTTCATTCCAGAGCATAGACCAAAAGTGTTCAGCCCCCCAATTAGAACAATAGCTGTTGCATGCTGAGCTCTTCTGAAAATCTGGCCCCTATACATTAATGAGATATGATTATAAACATATTTGTTTATTGGGACTGATTGATGGTCAAAACCAAATTCTAGTATCCTTCAATAATCTTCCGAATCGTTTTTCTTAGCCCTTCCAAACTGTACGTATTTAACTGATCAGGAATAGTTCAAGATAGGAACTCAACAATTCTGCATCACATTCCTCTTACATCTGCTACGTAGCAGTAAAATGGAGAATAATAAAAGAGGCCATATGACTGTACACATTGTGAATGTTTGGGACAGATGCCTGGAAGCTATGGGGTCAGAAAATGTGTCCATAATTACCAATGTTGATAAATGCAAAGTAATGCACATTGGAAAACATAATCCCAACTATACATGTATAATGATGGGGTCTAAATTAGCTGTTACCACTCAAGAAAGAGATCTGGGAGTCATTGTGGATAGTTCTCTGAAAACATCCATTCAGTGTACAGCAGCAGTCAGAAAAGCTAAAAATGTTAGGAATCATTAGGAAAGCGATAGATGATAAGACAGAAAATATCAATATTGTCTCTTTGTGAATTGATGGTACACCCACATCTTGAATACTGCATGCAGATCTGGTTGCCCTATCTCAAAAAAGATATATCAGTATTGGAAAAGGTACAGAAAAGGGCAACTAAAATTATTAGGAATATGGAAAAGCTTTCATATGAGGAGCGATTAATAAGACTGGGACTTTTCAGCTCTGATAAGAGACAACTAAATTGTCTGTAAAATCATGACTGGTGATGGGGAAAGTAAATACGGAAATGTTATTTACTTCTTCTAATAACACAAGAATTAGGGATCACCAAATGAAATTAATAGGCAACAGGTTTAAAACAAAAGGCGGTATTTCTTCACACAACGCATATTCAACCTGTGGAACTCCTCCCCAGAGGATGTTGTGAAGGCCAAATATAACAAGGCTCAAAAAAGAACTAGATAAGTTCATGGACGATAGGTCCATCAGTGGCTATTAGCCAGATGAGCAGGGATTGTTGTTTGCCAGAAGCTGGGAATGGGCGGCAGAGGTTGGATTACTTGATGATTAGCTGTTCTGTTAGTTTCCTCTGAAGCACCCGGCATTGGCCACTGTCAGAAGAAAGACCCTGGGTTAGATGGACCATTGGTCTGACCTAGTATGGCCATTGTTATGTTCTTTTACCACAGTAGCTGCACCCAAAGCTCTCAGGGAATATGAGGAATGGTATTTCCACAAATGGAAATCTAAAGATTCCCTTAGTCGTCATTCTTTTTTCTTCTTCAGATCAAATATGAAGTTTTTAAGGGAGGATAACATTTCTGTAGAAAACCCATTTAGAAATAGCACATTCTGTACCAAAGCAATTATTTTATTCCAAGCTCTGCATAACCCAGATGCCAACAGGAAAAACATCAGACATATTGGCATCAGATTTAGACAGTGTTCTGTGGGATGAGATTTGTGCTTTAGTCAGAAGCATTTCTTGATACAGCCTTATTTTCTTTAACATCAGGCACAGAATACACCGTCACCCTGTACAGTTGCCCCACTATGCACACACTTCTCTTGTCACATTGAAAAGCCACAATTGCATCCTAACTCACGAGATCTGGGCCTCTCATCTTTCCATTCCTACTGCAGAGAGGTTGCATATTCTTTCTAGGAAGAAAGATTAGGCCCAACTGACCAGAGCCACCTGGTTTTGTATCATTTGGAGAATATTCCTCTAAATATGCCCCCTGGTGTCTCCATGATCTTATGTTGAAAAGCAATTACTCCAACCTAGATGTTCCAAACAAACATTCTCATAGTGATTGTTTCAGCAGTCTGTTTTGCAAAGGCAGACTGTGGAAAAAGTCCACTAGGTAACTGAAGGAGAAGCAGCATCTTTTACCTCGATAAAGGAAATATTCATTGTGTTTATGGAATATTTTACATAATTCTTTCAGTTTGAATCTGTGACACTTTTTGTACTGTACTTCTCACTGTAATATCTGGGCACCTTCAAGTAGTGCATTAAGCAATGAGACTACACATCTGTCACATGCTGTTTGTTCTCTCATCCTCTCCTGAAAGGGGCAAGCGTGTTCAGTGAAATGTCTTGTTTTGGTAGAGGCTTTTACATTTATTTAGTAAATAAATATACCCGTTGCTGTGTGTGTTAGGGAAGGCAATGTCAAATAAAGTATCTTGCACTTGACGTGAGAAGTGGTGAGATTTGTGATCATTCTTAGTTTGTGGGGGGGTTCATTCCAAAGTCTGACCAGCCCTAGGGAAGGATCTGTCTTTCACACAAATGAGCTTTACTCTTATTGCTGAGAGGTCCATTGTGCCAGAAGAGTGAAGTTGACAACCACAATCTTCATCCCAGAGCTTTATACGGTCTTTTAGGTATCCTGAGACCAGGCCATGGAGTGCTTTGAAGATAAGGACCAAGACCTTGAACTTGATTCAAAATTCCATCAGGAGCCAGTTTAGAGAGTATGGTAGTAGCCTGGGTTGCTGAGGAGACCGCTGCAGCATTTGTAGTAGCTGGAGGTTCTGAAGCACTATGCCCAGATATATCGCTTTGCTATAGGCCAGTCGAGAGGTGATGAAGGCCTGAATAACTGGGGCCAGTTCTTTATCTGCCAGGATGGGATGGAGTCTCTTAGCCAACTGGAGGTGATAGAAAGCATTACTCATAGATGTTGCCATGTGAGAACTCAGGGTCAGGGAGAAATCCAAGAGTACTCCTAGACTCCAGACTGAAATGACCGGTTGTGGATGTGAACCTTCAACCAAAGAAGACTGCACCATGCCTGCAAACTCCTCCAAAATACTTCCCTCTGCCCACCTGCATCACCTCTGTTTTGCTCAAGTTTAACTTCAGTCAGTTGTTCTTCATCTGAGAGCTGATCTCACCCAAGAATTGGGCCATCTTATTGGTAGTGGTGTGGTCATATGTGATGGATAGGTATACCTGTGTGTGCCACCTGCAAATTGCTGGCACTTGAGTCTGTCATCTGACTAGTGGTTGCATGTAGATGTTGAAAAGGACCAGAGAGAGAATCGATCCTTGTGGGACCCCACAAGTGAGGGTCTAGTGGTGGGGATGCAGAGTATCACTACTTGTTTGGGAGTATCCTTCCAGTAAGGACTCGGATCATTTTAACAAATTATCTTAGACTCCTGGCACCTCTCTCAAGTGAGATGGCAGTATTTCATGTTCAGCAGTGTTAAACTTAACAAAGGCATCCTTAAATTATCTACAGAAGTAATCTCAAACATTTCCTAACATAAATACTGTTCAGACTATAAATTCTTTTGGTCAAGGTCCATGTCATTACTGGTTTCTATGAGAAATCTAGTGTAGTTGAAAATATAAAGTAGTCATTGGACTTACAGGTGTGGAATTTTAAACCTTTTCCCTTTAAAAATCTCTCTTTACACTTTAGAATCCTATTGATAGACTAAATCACAGGAAACTTTCTCCATAATCAAAAAGATTTCCTGAAAATAAACAGCTGAACATTTTCATCTGTAATTTTGCATCACTCATAGATGTAACTTACTGCAACCTGGTGATTTGTCTACTTATTAAAATACGTGCTTTCTACTATTTTGATGCCAGTCTCTTCTAATTTATCCTCACTGTTGTCTTTGGGTGCATTCACATTCTCGTTATCAAATACAGATGCAAATAAACTATTCTGTTTTTCTGCCATTTCTCTTCCAGTAAAAATAATTCATTGCCACCTTGTGATTCATTTATTTTTCAGGCTTCTGGTATTTTAGAAGATACCTTATATTATTATCCTGAGCTATCTTTTAGTTTCTTTTTTGTTGTTCTTTCTTTATTTCTTAACCTTTTTATTTTGTAAAACTCAAAGCTGACTTGCTCTAATTTCTAGAAATCCTTCTGTACTTGTAAAGCACTTTAACAATTTTAAACCAAAATGTACGTGCTTTGTGTAGATTTAATAAAAGCAAGCACACTCTAAACCATCTCCACAATGTCCAAACTTGAACCAGGTATCTACAATACCACTTGCTAAAAACTTTATTGGTCAGTTTTGCTTAGTACCATCCTTCTTTTATCATCTTGACCCTTTGCCCTCCTATGTAACTTACTCTGCTGTGCTAGGTATTGCAGTGCAGAGACCCGTGTGGTAATTAGATATAGCGGTGTTAGCCTCCACTTTGCATGGCCTCCTTTTTACAATCTTAAAATACTTCAATATAGTTATTTGTGTTACTTTGCTTTAACACTAGGTTTTAAAGAAGGGGGAGAAAATCCACAACATAATTAGGGATGACACAATAAAGAATAAACGAGTGGATCTTAACTTCTTCCATATTATGACTCCACATTACAACTGGAAAAAGTTTCAGGACCCCCTTTCCTTCTACCCATAACAAAAAGGATACTTCCTCACTCCCACTAGAGTTGGGACCTCCAGGTTGACAACCTATGGAGTCAACTGTTACATAAGTCAGCTTTTTATACTGCTTGGTACTGATAGTGGAAGTCTAAAGTACAAATATGGGACGTCTCAAACCCATCTGAAGTTGTTATGTTCTTGATTAAAACATTAGGTTCTTCCGAAAATGCAGAATGGCTTTTCTGGAATATGTTGTTCTGAGAGCACACAGCTGGATCAGGCGTGTAAGACTCACTTCTTCAGATACAGCATTCTAGGTACTTTTGAGGGCAGCTTATAAAACATACGAATTTGTTATGAAAGGCTACTGGGGGTCAGGGAGGGGGGCAGGTGAAGAACATCTAGGGAACCTTAGGGGATTTCACAATACGGGTGGGGCCCATTATAGCACTTCATATGGTCAGGGAGGTGTTGAACAACTTTTTGTGTTTCCCTTAGTTCAAGCTGACATGAGAAGTTGGAAACACCCAACCATCAGATGCCAGGGAAACAGGGTAAGCTTGGCAGTGGGCTTGAGGGGAGGGATAGGGCACAAACCAAATTGTCTATTAAATAGTAAAGACTGTCCAAGGCTCTGTTGTGTAAACTGGTTGCAGGTTTTTATTTTCTGTACTGTTAAACTAGTTCACAGTGCTGTTAATAAGAGAGAAACTGTAATTTTCTAAGGAATCAGTCCTGCAAATAGATGTGCTAGCACAAACTCTTGTATCTGTGTAGAATCCCGTCTAAATCAATCCCCAGATGCACACTATTTGTGGGTTTAAATCTGTTTTGGTTTTTTTTTTAGTTTACTTAGATCCACACAATGTATGGATTTCAGTTAATTCTGAACTTTGCTGGAGATATGGGTTTTGGGACAGAAAGGGCTGTACTTTAAGGAAAGCTGAGTATTCTTATGGTATATTAATAACGAAATCATTTTTTAAATGTATCATCTATTTACTGTTTAAATCTTTACTATTATAACAACTATTACAAGACAGTAAATAAAGTACAAAAGAAGTATTTCAGAAAAGATTCTGTCAGGATCCTGTGACAGTTATTTATAAAATGTTGGTTTTCCTCATGTACTTTTTCTTCCAATTATTAATAGTCTGTTTTCAGCACTGAAAGTAGCGAGCAGTGCATTGTCCCAAGAATCTTTATTAAGATACGCATATATGTTAATTATCTGGGACAGAGAGAGGGTGGACTGAAAGGTGGAAAAAACTGTGGCTGACAAGCAATTATTAAGGGTAGTCAAGACCGAAAAATATTGAGGGAGACTTGTAAAATTTAACAGCATGATGGTGGATGAAATTCAATGTAGACAAATGTACGTTGGAAGGAACAGTTTGAACTTTTCAAACACTGATGTTGTTAAAGGAACACCAAACATCTGTCTGAATTTTTTTACCTACTGCTACAAGAAACACCTATGATTACTATAAATGAAAGACTCAAGACTAGTAATTGAAAGACTTCAGTATTTTAGTGGGGGACCCAGAATTACATGCATGTGAAGAGGGACAAGACAAAATAGGGCTCTACTCTTCAGAAGAGCTTCTCAAAAGTATAGGATACTGCTTGTTATTCACAGTCAGAAGCATGATGTTTCCTTTGGTTTTCACCACTGACGTAATCATACTGATTGTGGCCATTTAACCATTAATGTCACAAAATAAACTAGGCTAAGAAGGCAGTCATCTTTTGTGGCTCTCAAACTGTTCTTTAACAAGGAAATTGTTAATTGCTTTTCACAACACAATCGCGTTCCTGATTTTTTATATATATATATTTTTAAAGAAAGAAAATGTTTGTGCTGCTCTATTATCCCTCTGTATCTTAAGCTTTGGAACATGGCATATATTCTTGCTAAACAGTAGTCTGTAGTATTGTGGTAGCTGTGTTGGTCCTAGGATATGAGAGACACAAGTTGGATGAGGTAATATCTCTTGTTGGACCAGCTTCTGTTGGTGAAAGACAACCTTTTGCATTTCACAGAGCTCTTCTTCTATGTAAGCTTGAAAGCTTGTCTTTTTCACCAACAGGTTGGTTCAATAAAAGATATCACCTGCTAAAAAGAAGGTACTGTGAGCTAGGTTGACTCATTAAGTTTATGTAGAGGCTTGAGGAAACTGTGGTGTTTATGAACTTGGAAAACCTAAATCAAATTGCTTTACAAAAATGTGTGTTACATAGCTTCTCAAATGTTGGCCTCTTTCAGAACATACAAAAGAAAAATGCTTTTAGGCATTATATTTGAGATTACCCTTTCATAGAAGCAGATGGATTAGTCTTTCCTCCTGAATTAAGAGAAGTCCGAATGTCTCTAGTTCTGTTGGAGACTGGCAACAGCTACACTACGAAGTTAGGATGGGAATTGTTTATATGTTAAATCTCAGATCAATGGCTTTCTCATCTATGATAGATTATGATAGCATTGGGATATATCCAAGGGTTAGGAATTGATCTCCGTAAGCCTTGGTTAAGTACACCAACTATCAGAGTAAAATAACATGCAACTAGATTTTGTCACATATTAGGCCTGGAAAAAGCAAAAGTGGTATAAATTGGAATCCCCTGATTTGTGATACAGAGTTTAGTCCTGAATCTGGAATATCCTGTTTAGAAATTGAGGCCAGGATACATTGGTGATAGGTGCCCTAGTAATGCCTAAATAAAAAAAAATACTACATTAGTCACTATTGTAAACAGTTGGAGATCAGACCTTCTGACTTTGGGCACCATTCCATTTAGTCGTTCATCTCTGTCTTTGTTTTTTGGGTTGTAAGGAGTAGCTTGTCTAGCAATGTGTATAGTGCCTGGGTCTACAGAAAAAACAGCTGTAGAATCTTGTATTTTGGGCTCTTAAAAAGACTGATTTTATAAATGGCTGTTTGTCAGGAAAGTTAGCAACTGAGCAAACACTGGCTATTTAATATCAAATGCAAGTCAGTTGGGCAACAAAGTAAACAAGCTGAAAGGCTTGCAGTAGCTCTGTGTTAACTACATATTTTGAATAATCAAAGGGACATTCAGTATAACGTTTGACTACAGCTAGCTGTAGCATTAAAAATTTAGACTGGTATTTTGCAAGGAGCTTAAGGAGCTTGGGTGGTTAACTCCTTTAGGCCTCTTTGAAGAACCAAGGCTTAATACAGTGATAAGACATGATTTTTAAACATTTAATACTTTATCATTTTAAGGGAAGCCTTTACTTTCAAGTTCTAGTAAAGCAGATATAAAATCGTTGAGCTGCTGAGAACAGATAGTGTCCATATGTCAAGAGAGAAGGATCAGAAAATCTAAAGACAATGAAAATCCAACAACATTAACCAGCTTTAACCTATTTGTGTTAGTATATACTGAATATATATATATGTGTATTTATAATCTTAAATGGTGTGTTATGATCAGCAGAAGATCATAAACTACTTAAGTCTTTGGGTTGTAATATTTCCAGTGTAAGGAGGAGATTGCTCTCTAGCTGGCTGGTTGCTGCCACTAGCAGTAGGCTTAAGTATATTATTGTAACTAAAATTTTATATTCAGATTTGTTTCATAATTTCTTCATGGCGATAAATGATTCTCTCAGTTCTAAATGTTCATTTCACTGGGATTACCAACGTGGGTGAAATTTCCTTTTAAACAAGCTGTGACGATTTCAAGCATTAAAGCAAGGAGAGAGACATTCCTTAGAGATTGGCTTAAGATAAAATATGATTTATGCTGGTGTTTGCATCTCATTTTAAAAAAATAAAATCAAATTTCATTCAGACAAAGAACACTTGGTTCAAAATAGTAGTTCAGCTGTTCAGTGGAGGGCAACAGGTTACATAAAATAAATTAGGTTACAGATACACATGGTCAGTTGTGCTTTCAGATACTTGTTCGGCTCCCATTATCTTCAATGGGAGTTGAGCATGTATATCTGAAGTCAGATTTTAGCCCGGAAATTGGATGTTGACATAAGAGATGTTAAATGTGTTGCATATGATTACCAAGAAAGTTTAAACATTTTAGACAGTAGATTTCAGAGATGTACTAGATGACATGTACACAATGGTAGATGGCTGAAGATTGTAAAAAAAAATGTTTTTAACAATTTTGAAATGTTATTTTCTATAAAAATGAGTAAGAAAAATGGCAATGGCCATTTATCATTTTTCTTATATAATTTTTTGTAAACCAGCTTTCATTTTGAGATTTACTTGATGTTGTTTTCTAACCTGTAAGCAGATTTAGAAGAAGGTGTCAATGAACACGAGTTGGAGCCTTCACCTCCCAAAGGAAAAAAGAGGGGTCGGAAAGGAAAGCCAAGAAAAACAAATCTCAAAGGGCAGTCAGAAGACACTAGATCTACATCCTCACATGGCACAGATGATATAGAAAGCAGTTCCTATGTAAGCAGTAAATATGCTAAACTTTTTAGAAGAAAGCTTGTCTTTGAAATTCAAGATTTTGATTAAAACTGGCATTTGAGTCTCCAGCCAGTGGCCAGAGACTTGTTAAATTATGACCTTACTTGGAACCTGGCAGTATATTTTAGTAAAATGTTTTTCTTTCAGAGAGACAGGTCTCCCCACAGAAGCAGTCCCAGTGATACAAAACCTAAATGTGGATTCTGTCATGCAGGTGAAGAAGAAAATGAAGCTAGAGGAAAGCTTCATATATTTAATGCCAAAAAGGCAGCAGCACATTATAAGTGTATGGTAAGTAAAATATTTTGGTTAGTTAATGCGGGGTTTTAATTTTTCTGAGCTGCCCTGCTATATGATACAGTGCCCTAACATTTAGGTATGTATTAATACAATCTGTGCTACGAATAATCTCTCTTACCACTAAAGTGCTGTCAGGTAAGCAGTTCATTTATTTTCACCAGAGGCACTGTGGGTGAAAGTTGACTATGTTTAGTGATGATGAAATTAGCTTAGGGAAACTCTTCAGCTTATTAAAAGGTGCATATGCAATGTTTAAAAAACAAAATAAAACACAATAACATTCAATAATTTTAACTAAAAGATTACACCCAAAATAACATACCAGTAATGCCCTCTGCCCCCAGGCCTTCCAAAAAGAAGAAAAGAACAAGTCTCCAGTAACAGATGGGCTTTGCACAACGCTTTCAAGCTCAGCTGCTTCAGGTTGTGTTGAAAGAGTAGGGGAAGTGACCACAAGAGTCAGTGCCCCCCACTGTAGACTCCCTCCCTCTAAATGATCACATCTAGGGAACTAGTCACTCGTGCATCAACTTACCTCAGTGGTTGCAGGAGAACGTGAGCAGAGAATGCAATTTGTCCTATGGCTAGGTCCCTGATCCAGGTGGGGCTATATAAAACAAAGCCCACACCTTCAGTTGTACCTGAAAATGAATAAGTAGTCAGTCAGTGCAGGTAGTTGATTTTGGATGTAATTTTCTCCGTGTGGTTAGTCTCACTAAGCAGAGACCAGACCTTTTGTAGCTTTGGGGTGGCGTTTGCTTCATTGTATGCATGAGTTTGGGAAAGAAGATCTGCAATACCGAGAAGCAGATTAAACTGAAATTACAGTGATATTCTAATCATAATGAAGCTGACATTCATTTATAATAAAGTAGATATGTGCTTTAAGTGCAAAACTCAACTCAGATTTATGTTTGGAGCCACAACTGGCGCCTCCACAAAACAGCTCATTTCATGCAAAGGGATAACAAAACACCTTGTAAAGGAATTGATTCATCCATCGTTGCGGTGAAAAGCTGTTCGATAGCGTACAGTAATATTGGACGATACAGTTTGGGGTAGGAGATTGATCTAGTTAGTTCTGTGGCCTCCATCACTAGCCATAGAATCGGAGCTGCTTATCCCTAAAAGTTTTATTCCCATTTTCACAGATGGGGAACTGAGGGAGATAGAGATGAAATGACTTGCCCAATGTCACGTAGTTCGTGGGAGAGATAGAAATAGAATTTAGTTCTGCTGCATCCCTGTCTGCTGCCTTAAACATAAGACAGACTTTCCTCACAGAGGATGTCCCCTGAGACCTCCCCAAGCTGCTATCTTTTACCAGGACTTTCTCAGGACCTGGAAGCTAGTTTCAGCGACCAAGTCTCTAGCAGCCAGGGAGGGGGAAAACTTCCTGGATGAACTCCTGGTACACAACCCACAACTTCATGTACAGGTGGTGGAGTCCTCTTTGGTGTGGCAGAGGCTGGTCCTGGCTGCTGTCACCAGATCTGAGACCACCTGGGCTGCAGTCAGAAGGAAAGGGTGATACCCTGTGATGCTTGGCCAGCCACTTGGGTCACCCACCTTGTGCATCCCCTGTCGTGTTCAAGGAGGTGAGGGCAGTCTTGGCCCCTCCGTCCCCTCCACTTCTCTCACTTTCCTTAAGCGGATCCTATCTCTATAGGCTTGTGCTCCGTACCATCCTCGCCCTCATGTCCTCCTCTGAAACCAAGTGGTGGGACCCACTACAAACTGCGGAGAGGAGGGAAGGGAAGTGGAGACCAGTGGGCAGCTTGTACTCTACCCTGGTTCCACAGCCTCCCCAGGATATAAAGCTTGGTAGCTCTTTCACGGTGCTGTGAGCACAGGCATGTAGTTAGCGTGGTTTACAGAGTCCCCCCAGGACCTGCCTCTTCTGTGGTGAGAGGGACACCTGGCACATATCTACAGTGTGTGTCAGACTGCAGCCCTTCTTCTGGCTCCTCTGTAACATCCTGTCAAGGTTCTGACTGTACTTTTCCCCACCCCACCTTATATACACACACCCTATCCATGGTCCCACAGAGTCACAAGACCTTGTCAACCTACTCCTGGCATTGGACAAGATGGTCATCTACCAGAGCTGGAGGAGGAAGCTTGCTTGGAAGGCAGTACTCTCTGACTGTGATCTGTTTCCAGCCCCTTGTTGTATCACATATCCAGGCAGAGTTTTGCCTTTCTGTGCAGCACAGAGGTTAGGGAGTCTATTACAGGTGTGGGTGGGTGAGGTTTTATGACCTGCAATATGCAGAAGGTCAGACTAGATGATCGATGGTCCCGTCTGACACCTTAAAGTCTGAGTTTCTGTGGGTGGGGTCCACTGATTCTTTAGACTTCAAGGAGCAATGGGCATTGCCCAGGGTTCTCTTGTCAGTTTCCCCATCCAAAACTGTGATTGTGAACCTTCATCCTGCACTCCCATTCCTGTTTTTGCATTTGTTATCCCACAAATTCAGCTGTGACCAAAGTTTTGTGGTTCCTCCCCCTCAGTTGACCTGGACTTTAGCTTGACTCCTTTCCCACCACAATTTGAATGTTCAAATTAGCTCAAGATCATTGCTGATGTCCTCCAAGAGCTTTTGCTGCATGTGCTATATAGTCAAGTCTTGTGGGTGATGTTGGTCTAACTACAAAAGAAAATGCATTTGCTAATAAAAGCTGCAGGTAATGGAAACCTATTTGTTTTAAACTCCTTGGAAATGCCCCCATTGTCACAATTTCAGGCTTTCCAAGGATGCCAATATTAGCAATGTGAGTAAGATGAATTATTTAGGTTGGGCGGGGGGGGGGTGAAATCTCTTTTTCAGAACCCAGACACGTCTTCAGTGTCTTAATTGACTGCAATACTCATTTATTGCCTTGTATGTTCCATTATCATAATAATCATTTAACTACTGCTTTGTCATTCAAAAAATATCTCTGAAATATACCCACATATAATTGGAGCAATCAAGCGGGCAGTGGAAGGAATATCCAAATTTTTTATATGCTCGAGCTGCAATTTTTTTCTAGTTCATTTGCAAAATACGTCTTGCCAGTAAATAACTGAGTACAGTGCATCCCCTTCTGTTGCCCCCCTCCTTAATCTTCGTCTGGCCACATATCTGTAACCTTCTAAAATGACTGTGGGTTTGTTTGCTTTACAGTTGTTCTCTTCTGGCACTGTTCAGCTAACAACAACATCGAGGGCAGAGTTTGGTGACTTTGATATTAAAACTGTACTTCAGGAGATCAAGAGAGGGAAACGAATGGTATGTGTCTTTGGGTTTGTAATGTTGTGTCAGCAACTCTGTTGACCATATGTACGTTTCTCTCTGTTGTCTTTATGTGACCAAATCTTTTCACTTGATTCCTTAGAAAACAATTTAAATATATTGTCACTATTAGGTATCAGGATATAAAGTGACTCAACAATTACTGGTTTTTTAGCTACAGCATACTCTATGAATGCAGCATGTTTGCCTTTTGGGGACCATAATAGAAAGGAAGGAGTTAACAGTTTGTTTTCCGTACGGCAAGATTTGTATGGCATGAAATTGCTAAAAAGACTAAGGGAGTCAATTTGTTTAATTATTGACTTATTTCAAACTTGGGCTTTTGGTTTTTTTTAAATGATGGCTAGTTCATTCTCAGCACACTTCAAAAGGACACTATGAATCTCTATTGCCAGTTATAAAGGAAGATGAATCCCATTCATATCTCTGATGAATTGCATCTTTTAAATACTTCTTTTTGGATCTCAAGGCCCCAAATGTATTGCCTTATTAAAGTCTTCAACTACAAAAGAGAGGGAGCTACTAGCATGGCTCTTGGATTCAAATTCACATCCCCTTGGTCTGTTCAGGGCCAGATTTGCTAATCACCAGGGCAGCCTCAAAGCCCATCTTTTCTCCCATGCCTTTGGGCAGAGCTAGGCAGAGACTTGGAGGGACTTTTCAGGATGATGATGCCTGCTTGGTGAGGTGTTTTGTCTTCTTGTGTCTGTTGGTTCATGTGTTTATTTTTGGACTGGTCGAAGCTGTACGTTATGATGTTTTAGTGTGAAAATTAAATCATATAAGGGCCCCAGAGTATGTGACAGGGACTCGGATATGTTTTATAAATAAAATATGGTGCACTCTGGTTTATGAATATTAGAATTCATTAACATATCAAAGTCCATTACCATCTGAAAAAATATAATGCTTTACTATTCATTGCTTAAACACAATTTATATTCAATGAGTTTTGGTACTTGGAAAAGCTAGCTCGGCATCAGCAGCCACAACAAAATAGAACTTAGAACTGCAACAATGCGTGCAAATCCTGCAGTTACTTATTTTTGCAGCCTACAGGTAAAACAGTACTCTGTTATTCATATATATATGAACATATGTGTAGGAATAGATAAAAATTGATGCAGATTACAATTGTTTCTAGTTTACTATAAATTAAGATAAATTTGTGCTTCAGGAAATATTTCTTCATCATGTTTATAACTAAAATTTGGGGACATCAAAGTGAGCGTTAAGTGATGAGACTAAATGGATTAAAAGCAAAGTTTAGAGTAGTGTTTTCTTTCCTCTCAACAGAAATGCACTCTCTGCAGTCAGCCTGGAGCTACTATTGGATGTGAAATTAAAGCCTGTATCAAGACTTACCATTACCACTGTGGAGTACAAGACAAAGCTAAATACATTGAGAATATGTCACGAGGAATTTACAAGTAAGACCCCTAATAGTTAAGTCTGTAATGACAATTTTTTCCCATCTCCTCTGTAATAACTTTAAGAGTTGCTTTTCTTTTCAGATGCAGTAATGCTGATTAACACATCACTCAGCTGCATTGCAGGCACCAGGCAAAACAATACTGTAAATTTTTGGAAGTTCAGATAAGGTGACAGTTGCAATTCAAAAGCTAGTTAGGTAAAAGTTGTGCAAAGTCAGTTTTGTTACTTGAACTATCTTGTTCAAAGTCAAATGCCTTAGAAAAATAAATTAAATCAAGTTCGGTTACAAATGTAGAGAATGTTACTTAAATCCAAAAAAACCCAAAAAAACTTTCTAAAGCAATCCTATTCTACAACACAATGGCAAAATTAAATTTCTCTGCACAAAGCTCGGAGAATCTCTTTGTATTCTCCCCACTTTAATTTACATTTCCTCTTGTCCCAAGGCCTTGCATCATCTCTGTCAAAGAAATTAAAAGAACTGGATGGGTGCTCCTGTCAACACCCATCCTTGACTGGCCAAAGGACTTGCTGTTTGCCTGCTCCAAAGTTCTTCCTCTCCAATTAGGCTCAGCATACTCCTGTCTGAGTATTCCTAGCTTTTAATGACTCTGCAGGCAATAGAGCCAGATCACTAATGACATCATGGCTTGTTGTGGCATTGTAGATCATTGACAGTAGACCACTGGATTGACTTCATATATTTTCTCCTTAACCTGAACTGGTTACGCTTGTTTTACCAAGTCAGGTGAGGATAAATATGTGCAAAAGTGGAAGTATTTTCTGTTAAATTTATTATAAAACAGAATATTGTGCAAGTGAAAATAACTCATAATTTTTTTCGAAATAATTTTCAAACATTTACCAAATATTTTTAGTGATCCTTCTAACTTAATTCAGAACTTCTGTGTACCCACTTATAAATGCATGACATGTTTTTAAAAATAAAACAAGCAAAAATAAATTAAATTCTTTTTCTCACCGATTAGTGAAATCTGTAACTCAAATTGCAGAAGTCCCAAGTAAACTGCTATGTTATGCTTTCTTAGGGGTAACTGATGTGTCTTTTTTCCTGTTTCTTTACTGTTCATAAACCGTTCCAACTTCCTTTCCTAGTTGCAGACATAAACCTACTGCAATTGACATTACATTGCATGTCTTTTTGGCCACGAGGGGGCATTCCATGAGCAGTGTGATAGCAATCCTGCTTCTTCAAAACCAGAATTGATCTGTCAATGTTTTTCTGCGTACACTAGTCTATAAAGCCTGCACTCTGCCTGACTTTCCTCTCCTTATTTCAGCTTATATATTGGTTTCAGATTGATAGTCAGCTTAAGAACCATGAATGAATGAACGAAAATGATTACAAATTGGCATATATAAAATCACAATTTTTTGAACACCCATACTCCCTAAGTGTGTCCATTTTTTTTGTTATGTAAATATCCATATGAACACAGTTTCTGATCCATTTTATCATGTAGATTTTAGACAGAAAGTCTATCACAAAACTTCTTAAAACTCACTAGGACTACTAACCATGTTCATTCTCTTATGGTAGAGCTGAAAGAAAGTAGGTCTTTACATATGCAATCTTTAGACACCTAGACATACAGCATTTTAGACAAGAACCAAACTGATATTTTATTTGAAATACTGTTTTTAAGTTGTCCCAGACTTAAGCCGCAGTACACTTCAATGGCCTGTGAAAATTAATTATAGACCATTGAAAGTAATGAAAATGCTATCACAGCCTTATCTCCATTGGAGCAAGCTTGCTAATGTAAATAGGTAGTGATTACTTATAATAAAAAGAGAGCGTAAATAGGATCCACTAACGATAACATATAGATATAAAGCCTGTCATAAATAATCTTTGTCTCTGCCCAGCTGTTACAGTTGGTTGGCACAGGTTTCTTAGTCCAAGGTCCTTATCTGTGGAGCTCTCTCAGAAGGATGTCTGCTGGTGTTCCTCACTGATTGCTTTTTAGGACATGAGGCAGTGCCTGCTCTGGCATGTGTACTGGTGACCAGTTTTTGGGCTTCTGCCTTTGTTTTTGTGTTTTAACCCCTCTTTGTTATCTTTTATCAGTTGGGAATTTTCCCTTTTTTGTTTTGTTAATGATCTTGGGTTTGTCCCTGTAAAGGACTTCTTGGGTCTAGCCAGTGATCTATTGAGGCTAGCTAATCTTTATTTCTAATGTCAGATGTTGTCTGACACGTGCGTTACACATGAATTCAGCAATGTCTGTTACTTGGCTTTTTGTTTCCTGATAAATCCCCTATTGTTTCTTTTATTGTCTTAGGCTGTATTGTAAAAACCATAGTGGAAATGATGAAAGGGATGAAGAGGATGAAGAAAGAGAAAGCAAAAGCCGTGGAAAAACAAGCTCTGACCATAGTACCATTCCTCAGCAACAACTCAATGGAAACTAGGTATGGAAGTAACTCCTGTCGGCTCTCGTGAGACTGAGAGACACAACATATATTTCGTGTAGTTAATTGCAGTAAAATGTTTAAATCTAGCATATGCAGATAAGTGCTTTTTATTTGGTGTACTGCAAAAGACGGGGGAATGTTTTTATTTTAATTTCAGCTGATTTTGTAACAGTATTAGATGGGAAGCCTCATGTCTGTCGATAAATGTAATGTCAAATTTGCTAGATACTCTCTCTCTGATGTAATGTCACATCTGCTAGATACTCTCCTCTTTATGTGATTTTACATTTACTGTTGTTTTTATTATTTTTTAAACAGGTTCAAGGGACAGAATTAGAGAACGGGGAATGAATAAGACATCCATAACTACTAATTCTTTTTAATTGTTTTCTAAGATCAGAAAAGGGTTAGTAACTTTTACGGCCTGATTCTGTTAGAAATTTCATTGAACTGCCTGAAACGTTCATGTGTGTGAGCCTTCAATAAGTGGCAGAGTTTTACATGTCAATATTATGTAGTTTGTAGTCTGCAGTGTCTGGAAAAAATTGAAACACTATATAAATGATATGTAATATGTACAGTGTCAAAAGTTAAGGCAGACATTGAAATGAAGTAAGCTCTATATTTCTGGACTGAATAAAAATCTAAGATTTGGAATGTGTAAGTTGTTTAGTGGATTCATGCACCAAGGGAAAGTCTTAGTAAGATTAATTCACAACATGGGCAAGTCCATGGTGACAACAAGCTGGTAACTCATGAATTTTGCATTTTCTTTATTTACAAAATATGGAAGATAAAAGTGGGGGGAAATCGCTCTCTGTTTTTGCTTGCAAAGCACACAGTAGAAAAGAACTCAGTGCACGCAGAAGCATGCTTGAACCTTTCAGTTTGTTCCTGTTGTGATTGTTCCTACTGCCCAGCTTTCCTTGCTGGAGATTTACTTGAGCAGCTGTTTGTTACAAGCTGCAAGCTTCAGTACTCATGCCAAAGGGCTGTAGTTTGTTCTTTCCCCAACCTTCTCTATCTCCCTAATGTATCAAGAACCTCTCACTAAGTGTGACTGAAACTAACTTTTGGAAGCTGCAATCCAACCTCTTTAGATTTAAAGGAGTTACTACTTTAACTTACTATGGAATTTAGCCACCTTACCTGACATCCATACCTCAAGTGCTCTGTGTTGCGTGGAACGCTTCATGTTTTGTCCAAAATACGCATACAGGTCCCACATGCTGTAAGAAGGAGGAGGAAACAACCCTTTTCTGTAGATCAGTATTTATTTGGAATCTTGTGACCACTATTTGAGAAGATTTACTTACCATTCTTAATGCTTTTAGCATTCGATTAATTTTTCTTGTCGTGGCATTTCACAAACCTAGCGGTCAGTGTTCCACTAGAGACTAATCGGGTTCAGGTTCAACCAAATTTAACAGCTCAGTTCCTTAACCTTTTTTCGTACAAGTCTGGCATGTCTAATTGCTAATAAATAGCTTCTTCCGGTGCTCTTATTGAAGCACTTTTAACGGATTAGTTTAAAATAAAACCAAAAACTTAACCTAATAAATAAGTCGGTCTAATGCTTCCAGGGCACCTCATTGCTTAGGAAGGGTTCTGACTTTTTCTGAATACCGAATAAACCTAGATTTGAAGTAAAGCAGCAAGCAAGATACTCTGACAATTAGACGAAAAATAGCGTGAAGGTTCATCTGCAGTTGATATTACGAAAGCAGTTCATTTGTAACATAAGTTTCGGTAGCATTTTTTACTTGTATTTTTAAAAGATTTAAGGTGTCATTGTCTTTTCATGTGTTTCCTTAATGTCTCAAAGGACTCAACTGTTGTATATTAAATTTCTAACAATTTATCATGTTAGAATTCAACCCGTTTTGGGGAAGAATGCAGTTTTAGTAGAAATATTACTGTGTACAGAAAATACTCAGTTACTGCTCTAAACATGCCATTGACCATTCTTATTTTGTATTTGTAACTTTCAAAATTAAAGGCATGACTTGAATTGCAATGACAGATTGATTGAGATTGTTTACCAAGGTGTTTGCTTTCTTCTAGAATATGAACATTTTTCAGCTACACAGAACAGTTTCAGAATGCAAAGTAATGTCAGTCACACTGTCTAGATCAGTTTGAGATTTTGTGCCTCAGACTTGGCCTTCCCATGGAATAAAGGCACTTTCATTGTTTTGCAACTGCTGTGTTTTTGGCTAAGGAAAGATGAAAGGTAGAATGGGGTTGATTTGCCAATATAGTCATTGTATTTTTAACTAAATTTTAATTAATATTGTGTCAATTGCTGGATTAATATTCAGTCTAATAATACATTATGGGTGTAATCATTTATCCCTCTGCATGCCACTAGCAACCATAACAATACTTTACCTTTGAGTAGCAGAAGAGCAAGTGGCTGGCTACCTGTTATCTCACTGTTGAGATGGGCTGACTTAAACCATCATTAATTCAGAACTCATGGAAATTAAAAGTCAATACAGAAAACGTTTTTTGTTACAAGCCTCAAATTCATGTTATAATTTACTTTGTCTTGTCATGTACGCTGGGTAAAAGTGCCTTACAATGTAAAAATTGTATTTATATGTTCCCAAGTAGCATCACTCGCTGGGGAGTAATTCTGTCATGGTGTTAATATTTAGAAGAAATGTACCTCAGCAGTGTATTTACTGTACATCTCCTATGTCCTTAACCGTAGTTTTAATAAGCATGAAAATGTATGATAGGTATATAACATTTACATCACTTTTTAAAGACAAAATACTGCCATTACTGTCTTTTTATGCGTATTTTAGCTTGAAATTTTGGACAGTCTGTCTTTTTTTGTAAAGCAATGTAATCTTTGCAAGCATATACTGAAGATTATTCTGGCATTTACTGCCTTCCCAGAAATGAGAAGTAACTAACGTGCTTTATAGGCAAAATAGATATGTTAAATTAACTAGTTGAACTAATAAGGTCTATTTGTTCCTGGCATTTTTTTTTAAATAGGCACCTTTTACTTTCATCTCATGATCAGAAAACAATCTCGAATTCAAGAAAACTTGACTTATGAAACTGATTTCACTGAAGCTACTTTTAGGTCTTTGGGCCATTTCTTGCTCATAAGAATGGTGTGTCTCTGTTCAAGAGTTTCATGGAACCCTCCGATAATGGAAGATTTTTTCCACAAAAAAGTTCATTAAGTAGTTTCATTCTATCAGCAAAGGGCTTGCCTTTCAAAAGAGCCCTTGCACGGCCCTTCACCAAGGTAGTGCTGGCAGGGCCTGTGTTTACCCGAGCAATTGTAGGGTACTGGCAGCTGGAGCAGGAAGGGCTCTAGAAGGCAATAAGCCAAATTCCTTGAGACTCTGGTTTATGCACCTTGGAAGAGGCTCCAGGTGGTGACCCTCCACCAGAGCACTAGGACGTGGTGGCACAAAGTGGCCACAAATTTGGTTGTGAGGGAAACTATAAAGGGCCAGCCTAGCACCTGTGTAGGTGGCACTGGCTGGAAAGGGGACATAACCATTGTGGTTAAAGGGTTCACTCATCTAGCAGGTGTTTGCCAACAGGAGAACTCGTTACTAGAGCTCTAGTGAGATTTCCACCTGCCAACGCCCATGGAGGGCAGCAGTGAATACACCACTTACACTCCACAAAGAAGAATCTCTCTTGCACACAAGGACTGGTGGTTTAGGGAGGTATAATTACGGCTCCATGTACCAGCTCTGCTGAATTTGGCCCTAAGTCTGGTCTTCTAGTGGACAGCAGCTGTAGCAAGACCAGCAGCCAGAAATTGCTCCTTACTGTTGTTTCATGGAGGATGGGGGGTAACTTTCCTTATAGCAGTGGTTCTCAACCTTCTCAAGTGTGTGGACCCCTTTTCAACCTCCAAACATTTCACGGACCACCACATGCTACTGGTTTTATTTGAAATTGTCCATTTTGTTGGTGAGGAGGATGTTTTTCTTTCCTGTGGACCCCCTGTAGTAGCCTTATGGACCACAGGGGTCCATGGATCACAGGAACTGCTGCCTTATACTAAACCAGAGTAGAGAGGTGATAACCCCCTCCTTGAAATGTCCCACTTACCGGATGTGATGATTGCTATATTCCAAGAAGATTAGTCAAGTTGAACCAATAGTCTAGTGGAATTAACCTTCACTATAAGCACAGCGAAACTTAAGCATAAGAGGACTGAAAGTACATTGCAGCAAACAATAACTGTCCTTCCATTTCATTATAAACAGGTTCCATTGTATTAAAGATGGAGATTAACAGAGCACAGCTCTTGGTTTATATTTACTTGCTGAAGCGGTTTCTATGTATGCATATGTACGCACGTTCATTAGTCAGCAGAGACATCTCAAACCTTAAAGGATTCTGGAAGACTGTTGCTTGTTGAAAAGCACTCAGGTTAGACCAACTTTATTTAGCAGCTTTAGCATACATTTACATCAGATGTAAAGACAAGGAATGTATGAAGAGGGTAATCACATTCCTGTCTGCTATATTATGTAT
Source organism: Mesoclemmys tuberculata (assembly GCA_007922155.1). Taxonomy (NCBI): domain Eukaryota; kingdom Metazoa; phylum Chordata; order Testudines; family Chelidae; genus Mesoclemmys; species Mesoclemmys tuberculata. Next base: position 4,371,759 of record ML675622.1, read on the forward strand.
ATTTTGTTCCTGTTATATTGGCTTTACTTCCAAAGTTGTAGTTTGCAGTATTAGTTTCTTTTATTGGTATCCTTGCATATATTCAATAAATGAGCTATGAATTTCATATTTGTGTATCTGTCCTTTTTATGAAAACATAACATTAAAACTGCACACCTTGGCAGGTCACTTCCATGTAGAACTGCAATGGCTCTTGTTAGTAATATGTTATTTCATAATGAGGTACTTAGAGGCCTGCTTGTTGTAATTAAGTCACTGCAGAAACTAATAGCTAGCCAAGTGTAGGGAAAAAACATATTTCAGCTGTCGGATGAAATGCAAGATGCAGCAATAGTCAGAGGTTTGGGGTTTTCATTAAGTGCCAGGATTTGTTTAGTTTTATAGCTGCCTGGAGTAAGGCAGCAAGAGCATTGAGTGGTCTTCTACGTCAGGCTGTATTGCAGGCGCACACTATGTGGGTGGTTTGTAGATCCAACAACTGCCTACATATTTGCTGAAAATAAACGTTACCTGTTTTTTGTCAACTTTTAAACCAAAAGAGCTCAGGCAGGCTTCACACAGGATAATCATGGTTGCTCCGAACATGGTGGAGACAGTTCCGGTTCTTGGACCTGAAGAATGAATTTGTCTCTTCAACCTCTACTTCCACTGTCTCTCCAGCCAGAAGAGACATCTTAAAGAGATGATTGGTTCTTTCATCTGGATCCACGTTCTTTGCACATCTCCATCCACTGTAGAAAGGACTTTGAGACTTAATTATTTTACCAAATGAACGAGATTGTCATCTTGGCACACCACCACCAATTCTCTCTGTTTCTGACTCAGATACCAGACATAGCAGAGTACTTTCTCTCATTAAAGAACACTGGACTTCCTGCAACCACTGGGAGGGTCCACCTAGCAGCCATCCCAGCTTTCCACCCTCCAGTTCAAAGCATTCCACATTTCCATACACTATGATAATTAGGTTTTAGAAAGGCTTTCTGCAGGTATATCCCCAGTCAGGGAACCTCCCTGCTGTGTGGATCTAACTATTGTACTGATGGGATTAATGGACTTGCCCTTTGAGCTACTAGCTACATGTTCTCAGATTCATCTCTCTTTCAAAACAGGTTTTCTGGTAGCAATAATATCTGCCAGGAAGATAGGCGAGATAGCAGGTCTCATGGCAGGGCCCCCATATATAGTCTTTCATAAAGATAGGATGGCCTTCAGACCTCACCTGAAATTTTTGCCAAAAGTAATCGGACTTCCATCTGAACCAAGTTACACACTGGCCAGTGTTTTTTTCCCAAAGCTACATTCCAGTAAAGGGGAGGCTAAGCGTCACATCCTAGATATTTTTATGGTGCTCTTTCTATTTGTATAGAATGAAGCTATTTAGAGTATCCCCCAGATTGTTCATATTTTATGGGAAGAGGGTGAAAGGTCAGCCTAAATCAGCATAAAGATTCTCACTGGATATCGACTCATATTAAACTGTGCTCTGAAATAGCCAATGTAGACGCACCAGAGACAGATCACTCTAACAAGTGCAAGAACAATTCTTTGAGAAATGTTCCAATGCTAGAAATGTGATCTAAGCTACTAGTTGTGGATCATCAGTGGTGGAATACATGAGCAAGCACTCGAAGAAGAAATGGTTATTTACCGTACAGCAACTATAGCTTTTCGGAAACTGTGTTGTCTCTACGTATTCCACAACCCCCATTATGGAATCAGTAACACTTGGATTCCGTGTTGGCAAAGGCACTGAGGGGCACTAGGGGTTGCCCCACCCTTTATGCCCCCAATTGGGGGCACAGACATGGCCTCCAACGGACGCCTCTGGCTAAAAAATTCTGAAGTTAAACGTACTGAGCGCATACCTGCCAACAGTGGAATATATATAGACAACATAGCTTGAAGAACTAGTTCTTATAAGGTAAATACTCTTTACTCTTTAACCAGTAGCTAGGAGTAAAAATAGCTTGTAAAAATAGGCAGTATTGGTCAAACAGCTTCACTGTCATCTTCCCTCCTAGCATGAAGCCATAGAGCAGAGTTATAATTTTAGACCTAGGTTATTCTCTGTAACAATAGTTGCTTGGACCAAACAGAGGCAGCTGTTCTTGTGCTCTCATTACCACTTGCTGCTGTACTGTGTCAGTTTCATCTGTTTCTGCTGTTGCCAGATTGCAAGCAACTCATTCAGGATTAAGTTTAGAGCTGGGATTTAAAGCATAATGACAACTGGATTCTAGCGATTCCAGAAATCTGTGGAGCTTTAAGCAACGAGCAGCCCCTTAATTTAAAGTTGAAATTCCCAAGTGACTTGTCAAGGAGCACTTGCCCACCCGGAGATCAGTAACTGCCACAGCTGGGTTGCTTTTGAGTAAACAAAGGAGAGAGCAGCCAGTTCAAGCAGCATCTAAAACTTTTTAGAGGTCTGAACTAAACACAGCAATATAAAACTGAAAAGTATGCTCCTTAAAAGAGGTCTGTAAAAAAAAAAAAAAATAGGCCCAATAACACCCTACGAATCCCATAGGAGGTCAGTCTGGATGATCAGAATGGCCCATTGTAATCTTCAAAGTCTATGAATTGTTGCTTGCCTTTGCTGTACTATTTGACCATTTTTTTACTGACTTACGAGGCCAAATTATTCCCCTCAACAATAAATTGCATCACTTTGTTCTATATATTTTAAACATAAAAAAGCTAATGTTTAACTATTCAGCATGTGGTGTTAGTTTAGACAAAACAAGCTTTGTTTTTCTGTATTTTCATCATTTCTCAGATGTTGTAAAACTGTTTATTAAATATTTTCAAAAATAGCTGAAAATGATCCAAGGAGTTACTTTTTCACCGGAATCCTTGTCTAAACGAATAATATTGCACAACAGATGTAACATGGTTATATTTTCGACTAGTGCTTTTTTCAATTTCTCATTAACTAGAGAAATGTATCTTCTTATATGCTCAAGTGAAATTATACCCAATTATCTGATTAGTGTGCTGATTAAACCAAAAATTAATTTAATTGTGCCTTACATTCTTTTGGAGCACATCAATAACAGGGATATGTTTAAGAGACAAGGTGGGAGAGGTAATATCTTTTATTGGACCAACTTCTGTTGGTGAGAGAGACAAGATTTTGATCTTACATAGAGCTCTTGATTTGTGTAGCTTGAAAGTTTCTCTCTCACCAACAGAAGTTGGTCCAATAAAAAATATTACCTCACCCACTTTGTCTACCTGATATCCTGGGACCAACACAACTACAACAACACTGCCTACAGTGATTTGCTTGTTATTCTGGAATCCTGTAATTTAAGAAGGATTTGGCAAAGATTCAAAGGACAAGGAAGTCTGTCGCATCTCACTCCTGATAGCAAATGCCATCCTGACAACACACAGGACAACATTTACACTAGAACAGAACTGAATTTTGGAAACATTAATTCAGATTGTGGTGAACCTTAACAGCTCCAGACTTGGATAAACATTTGGAACTTAGAAAAACTCTTGGTCACATCATTGTAAAATTTGTCTTAGCGTGTCAGTTACCCTTGCAGTTCATATAGATCTGAAAGTTGGGTAGGTGAGGGGAAGAACAGACCAAATGAAAAACTGAGATTTGGCAAAATTTATATCTGAAAAGAAATTCTATTGTCCACACACCACTGACTTTTATGATGCTTTAGATTTCCAAACTGGTGTACAAACAGCTCTGTCTGCCAAATGTAACTGAGCCCATGATTAGTCCCCTGGATAAACCTAGATAGATAGGTGCCCTGTTTACTCTGCTATCAGGGCCTCCAACTTTTTGGAGACCTGCTAGATTCCTCTTTGGAGACAGAGGGGAGATGGATGAGGAAAGATGGTGCGGACAAGGGAGGGCTTAAAGAGCCTCTCTGCAATCAGCACTTCTCTCTGAAGACTCCTCTGGCTGTGTTAGAACTTCTTTGACATTTCATCTATAACAAAGTGTTGTGTCTCTTTATTTCAGGGAAGTTTATAAAGCGTGGAGAAAAGGCTAGAATGATCCTAGACTCACAGAAGATGAGAGTTGAAAGGGACTCAGGAGGTCAGCTAGTCCAACCCCCTGCTCAAAGCAGGACTAACCTCAGTTAAATCATCCCAGCCAGGGCTTTGTCAAGCCACAACTTAAAAACCTCCCAAGATGGAGATTCCACCACCTCCCTAGTTAACCCATTCCAGGGCTTCACCACCCTCCTAATGAAAAAGTTTTTCCTAATAGCCAAGCTAGACCTCCCCCACTGCAACTTGAGACCATTGCTCCTTGTTCTGTCATCTACTACCACTGAGAACAGCCTAGCTCCATCCTCCCTGGAACCCCCTTTCAGGTGGTTAAAGGCTGCTATCAAATCCCTTCTCAGTCTTCTCTTCTGCAGACTAAACAAGCCTAGTTCTCACAGCCTCTCCTCATAAGTCTTGTGCTCTAGGCCCCTCATCATTTTATTATCCTCCACTGGACTCTCCAACTTGTCTACATTCTTTTTGTAGTGGGGGGGCCCAAAACTGGACACAATACTCCAAATGAGGCCTCACAGTGCCAAATAGAGGGGAATAATCACTTCCCTCGATCTGCAGGCAATGCTCCTACGAATTTCACGAATGCAGCCCAATATGCCATTAGCCTTCTGCTAACAGTATGCCATTAGCCACTGCTGACTCATATCCAGCTTCATATCAGATTTCTTTTGGCCCAATCCTCAAATTTGTCTAGGTCGCTCTGTATCCTATCCCTCCCTTCCATGGTATCTACCACTCCCCCTAGCTTAGTGTCATCTGCAAACTTGCTGAGGGTGCAATCCAGCCCATCTTCCAGATCATTAATGAAGATGTTGAACAAAACCGGCTCCAGGACCGACCCCCCAGCGCACTCCACTTGTGACCGGCTGCCAGCTAAACATGGAGTGCAGTACTGCATCTTCCCCACCTCTCTTGAGAGTGTGTCCTCATTCAAACACTGAGCAATTACAGATATTGGTATAAGAACTTGAGGATACATGGTATCTGAATCCTGGGCTAGTAAACTGCTTGATACTAGAACCCATCCCAAGGATCTCAGTCTGTGCCATTTAATCCTGGATGCCTCTACAGCGTCCGTGTATTGTGATGTAGACAGCTATAAAATAAGGACCAGGTTGTCAGCTCTTTTCACATAGTCTATTTTGAACATCTGACAGGTAGTGGTAACTGCTTGCCCTTGTTAACCCAGGCTGGACAGTTCTCATCTTGGAGGAGTTGATAATCTGGCTGTTTTAATCTCCAGTGGGATGAAATCAGGAAAAATTCTCAAATGCATTTTTCTACAAACTCCAAATGATTTCAGCCTGATATGTAGACCACATCAAAATGCTCAGGAACGTAAAAGAAAAATGGTTTGTCTCACCAAAGGCTTACAGCAGTCTGGCTGGATTGCTTCAACCAGCACCTCTCCCCACGTCCAGTTCAATGAAGCTTCCTTTGTCTTTCAAATGTCGTAGCTGCCCTGAGTACAGATCAGAGGACAGAGGTACATTATGCTGAGTGTGTTCTCCATTCTCATACTATTCTCCTCTCCTGAAGGATTATCTCCAGCTGGGGTTCAGGCGCCAGGAGGTCTGGAGAACAGAAAACCCCAGCTGTGTCTTTGCCAATATGTAAAGTTCTCGCTCACACCCTTCTTCCTGCCAAAGAAGGGCCTCTTATTTAGGTGAAAGTCCATGACAGTCTGTTTGATTATGCTGATATGTGGCTGGGGCGTCAGTGTGTCTTTTGTCTCCGAAGAACTGCTTTGGGCCAGCCTTTCTGACTTGGAGCAGGTTACAGCCATGTTAAACAGCAGAATCTTAGAACTTTGCATACAATGTTGATGCGCACATTCTAGCAGGACAATAATGTTCAGCAGCTTGTGAGTTTTCCAATGATACCTCACAAGGAATACTCTGTACAAAATGGATCATAGTCTTGTAAAAGTGGTGAACATGGAGTACAGTCTGTCACATTGCACAGTTGATTTCAGGCCAGCTATTCATGCTCGGAATGGCTCTCTGGTAGTCAAAGGTGACCAGCCAGAGCTCAGGCCCTCCATGGATGAAAAACCAGAATATGTGAAGTGAGATGAGTTGGGGGGTGTAAAATGCTCAATCTTGGCCTCACGCTTCATTCGTATTTGTCAGGGTTCAACATGCTATGTGATGTGCTCTCTGCTAAATGTTGGCTGCTCCAGCAAGTGTGTCAGCAAAGGTTCTGCGCAGACTTACAACAAATAGCATTGCAACAACGCCGAAGGATACCCAGCCCCATTAAGTTTATCTTCACATTATAATAGCTACTCTCTTGTCGTCTTTTAATATACAGCAAGCTTGGAGAAGTTAGCAACCCAAAGAGGCCCAGATAGTTGACTGAGTCACGAAATGGACCTGCCAAATGCTGGATTCCTACTGGAAAACACCAAGCTCAAAATAACTATATGAAACCAATAGATAATGACTTTCCAGGCAATTAAATTGCTCAGATCTCAGCCTTGGAATCAGAGCTGATTCAAACAAATGTGGTACTCCTTGGGCAGGCTTCAAGACGTAGCGTATGCTTCTGTCTCCACGCTCCAGCAGCAGGGGGTGAAATTTTACTGGCCTGGGGAAGTCAAGCAGCTGGAGGCCAAGGCAGAAGAGGGGCTGAGGGGCAAAATCAGGGATGGGGGAGTGGGAGGAGCCAGGGTTTAGCCCTGGCATGAGGTGCTGCCAGCTGGGGGCAGAGAGGAAAAGCCACGCACAGGGAGAGGCAGGGGGGTAACAGTTACCCTGATGGGATGAGCCACCTGCCTTGTTTGCAATAATGAGTGGAGGGGGCAGAGGGGCTGTTTCGTTTCCCCTCTCACAGGACCCTATGTCTCAGCACCAACTTCCCGGGACTGGGTTCTTAAAGGCCCAGGGTATCCCACAGCCTAGACATGGCAGCTCCTCTCTATCAGCTGTAACATGCTGATGTTATACCTGTAAAAGAAAAGACTAGCAGGATCTTATTCAGGGGGACAAGGCAATACGCCACATTTATTATGAGAAAAACATAATTATGTCAATAGCTAATATCTAGTACCTACACACACACACCTCCCAAATGTTCTGCAGTTCATCAGATATAATTACAAGTCCTGATCGTTGCTTGAGCTCATTGCTGGTGTTTGCAACTCGTGGTGGCTACCTGGCCAGGGAAACAGGCACAAGGGAGAGCGGGCTCTCTGCCGGGTACACACTGACACTTTTTGATGCTATGCAGAAAGTTACCCAAAGCTTTCCAATCTCACCCATTCTTTTATAGGTTTTAATTCTGATGTGAGGCTGCGAGTCCTGCTGTCCCGCTGCCTCAGGGCTCCTGTGTGATCACTGATCACCAGCCAGTTGCAGACATGACTTTCACCTTGTCTTGATTATACTTTGGTTTTGTTCTTTTCTTTCTGGGGTAGACCCTGCTTCTTGCTTTTTCAGGGATTTCTCTGCATTCTTCAGCCATTAAGGTGGTACTTGCATTTCATCAGGACAGGCTGGAGACTGACCCATCACACACCCACCCTTCATTCACACGCCTGGTTCACACATCTCAATGAAATTACACAGTATACACCTAAAAACAAGATTCATCAAGAGTACAAAATGGAGTACGTTATTCAAGATGGAGTTCCAAACTTACAATATGGAGTCTCATGGGACACTGGTTACCACGCAATTGGACAAGCTGTTAAACAGAGTGACAGAGTTACTTTAGTTATGACGTTAAAGAACAGATGCACCATATTGACTAACAGATGCTCTAAGGGCAATTTCTAGTGGCTCCCATGAAAGAATGAGCTACTTAAAGACAGACACTGTCTCTCTGTGATACTAATAAAAGCACAAGTGATTGACACAGCAGAGGGGCAGCAGCAAGTGACTTGGACACAACTTTGGCAGTGCTAACTAACAGAGCAGCTTTTCCAGAGACCACAGGAAAGCAGTGGCTTTACCAAGCATCTCCTAATACACGCACAGCACGATTTTATCCTGTTTGTGTGTGTTATATAGACAGCGAAGACAATTCATTTGTAATATAAATTCAGTTTGTTTTATCTATCTGTACCCTTACACTGCGGGGCTATAGGAGACTTGAGTCGGTGAAATATTTTACATTCAACCCCTCAAGAACTCTGTGTCACACAGGCTGAGTTTTTAAAAGAATCCTTATCAGTTTATATGTCTACATAAAGTCTCGTGACAGCTCACAGATTTGTCTTATTTGCTGCGATTCCATGAATTGCGCTTCCTTCCTTCTCACCCATTTTAAGTATAGTTTTGCTCCTGTTAAAATGTTATTTTTATTAGTCTTGTTACTCTTCCCACTTCATCGTTTACATTGGTCATCATTTATTTATAAGTAAGTAGGTGGTATTAGTTTTAGCAATGATATCTGTGTTTCTCGTACCGCACTTGCTATGGTTCTTATTGTGATTTTTACTTTGGAATTCTTTATTCTAACTTTTTCTACTTATTTTTATAGCACAAGTTTATTCGGTTGGATCATGTGACTTCCAATCTGACTGATTTCCTGACCTGGTGTCAAAGCTTCATTTGTATTTGTTCCACCAATGGGCATTGCCTTGTGCAACTGTTAGCCTCTCACTCCAGCCCTTAATGCTTGTTCACGTCATTGCTTGTGTGTAGAGCTTGATTCTCAAATAATCAAGTATACTAATGTGACGCTTTGTGGAATATGAATGACCATTTATAATATTTCTGATACTAATATTACAGAATTGCAATAAATATTGTATAAGATATGCCATGCCCGGTATTGATTGGAAAGTCATGCTTTGCTAAGATAGATAAACATATTTATATGTATGTATCAGCTTTGTGTTATGAGTTCTAAATATGTCTGGTATACTTGTATTTCAAACGTGTGCTGTGTTACTGGGGGACAACCCCAGACAGGATGGCAGTGGCACTTAGCCTGCTTGACAGCTCATCGGGGAACTAAACTGTACAATGAATCTAGTCAAAGAACAAGTAGGAACACACTTTTGGCCAGAGGACTCTAAGGCTTTTCCATGCCATGTGCTGGGTGGCTGTGTTTGGGACAAAGGAAGTACAAGCCTCAGGGCAAAAAATATATAAAAAGACTGCTGCACCACGTGCCTTTTGTCTTCATTCCTGGTTTCTACTTCTGGATCAACTACTGTAAAGCAAGGGACTGAGACCCACCGAGGTACTGTTACCTCAGCTCTGTGTTCCTGGGGAACCCTGGCACACTACCCAGCCTGTCTGACTCACACACACACACACACTCTGTCTGAACCAGAACTGATCAGAAGAAAGACTTACAAAAAACAATGAAAATGCAGTGGGGGAGACACACCTAAACCCCTCTCGACAAGGGTGACAATATTAAGGCAACTCCTCTAGTCTCATTTGCATCAAAGATAGGACAGGGAGGCACCTCCATTAGCGTTCAGAGTGGAGAACAGAAGTTCCAAGGCAGGGACTGCACTGAACTTTGGGATCAGAGAAGCAGGGGAGCACTGCATAATGGGGGATCTCTGCTCCAGGTCCTAATGGATCCATGCCTAAACACACGCAGCTCAGCATTTATCAGACCAATTCTAGTAATGAATGCTTTATTGGTATCCAAAATACTGAATCTGCCTGATTGCACCATGAGCGCCTTGGAGTAACATCGCTCAGAGCCAGGTATGATCAGTTCCTATTGTCCAGCCTAAACAAAACAACCCTGGCATACTCCCTTGAGTCATTATGTACCCATAAACAAATCGAGTGTTCTCCCTTGAACCATTGTTGCTTCCCGACAAAAACCCCTATCTGAGTTCAAAATTCTGTTCTGGTGCTTGGATCCAAACGCTGCACCAGTTCCACAGGGACTTCATCTTTTCCTGACCGAGCGTGTTGGGGGCTCTGCCTGTGTCAAGCACCCGGACCCAAGCTGAACAGCCTGTCTCCTGGGAATCTTTGACTGGTTCAAGCAGTGCTGAGTGGTGAGACCCCAACTCTTTCTCTTTGGTTAAGCCCACTTTTTCCCCTCAGACCTAATTTGATCTCTCTCTCTCACTTACTCCAGGTATAACTTTCTAGACCCGACTTTGTAATCAAACTTGAGCTAGATTTTCCCCGATACCCCAGTTGAAACCTTGTAATATTGTAACTGTTTGGTGTGTTAGTCTCTCCTTGTATGGCAATTACTACTAGTATAATAATGTTTATATACCTGGGAATAAAATAACTTTTATGATCAAGCTGATTGCCAGACTCTCTCCGAACTTTGTTTACTCTTTTGCGTTCTTGTCTTCCCTATTTGCTCTGCAGCAACACTCCTCTTACCTAAGCCAAAGATCCCTGTAATGCCCAAAAATCCTATGGGGTCTGCTCATCAAAGGAGTTATTACTAGGACAAGTGTGACATAAGATTGGGGGGAGGGTGCTGAGTCTGGGGCATATGAGAGTGTCAGCCTGGAAGTGCGGATTGACCCTGCCTGCTCAGACATGCAGTGTGTGTGTTTGGTTGACTGATTCTTGGGAGGAACTAAGTCCTACAGGGCAGCTCCATTGGGAGGCTGGGACTTGCAGAAGGGAAACATAGAGCTCCATATAGAAACACAAGTGACACAAGCAGCACATTGATAAAATTACAGAGACCCCAGAATGTAATCCTAATAAATGAGCGTACCCCAAGGTAACGGGCAAATCTGGTAACTATATGGAATGTACTCCAGAGGAACTGTACAAGCCTGCAAACTCCACAATTCTGCTAAGAGTCTGATATATATGGACTTTGAAGTCATTTGTATGCCTTGGAATATCAAGACAGCTTAAATTTAAAGCATTCAGCTTACATCTGGAAAATGCCCAAGAAAAAGGACTGTCTCGAGCAACAAATCTAGCCCAACAGACCACCAATTACCCCAACAAACAACTACACTCAAACACCTAAAACTGAAAACATTCAACTTGTCTTAGTATAGGAGATAGAAAAGATCTTATGCAGCTATAAAGACAGTACCACAAGGGAAAGTTGAAAAATATGAAACACTCGCCTAGAAAAAAAAAACAAAGATCAAACCTTGTACCTTTTGCATAATGATTTAGCTAGTATATATCAAGCAAAGAGAACTAAAGTATGAAATCCTGAAACCAAGTGAGCTACTTATTGGCAACCATTAAAACATAAAGGTTATTAACCGTCTCTGTGGCAAAAGAGTGGAAAGACCTATAAGTAGAGATGAAAAGCCTACCGAACCTGGTGATAGCTGGTTGCTCAGAAAAAGAATAAAAGTTCTACCTTAAATTATCCTAAGAACAATATAACCCAGTTATAGTTTTGGCCCTCATGACATAATGAACACACATCTACAACCCCAAGCTAGCTTGACAACCACAAGAATAAAAATCTCAGATGGTATAGACCCTCAAGTCATGAAATTATTTAAAAAAAAACCAACATGATATTGGGTTCCTTTTATGTGCTTCTTTGCTGCTGAGCATTGAGAGTGCAGAAAGTCCAGGAGCACAAAAGCAAGTGCCAAAACACTCCATATTTTCCATATAGTTGTCATAGTTCATGCCATATAAAATGTCTACTGAAAGGTCATGACCTGCTAAAACAGCAGTTCCCAAACTGTGGTACATGTAGCACCGGTGGTACGCAGGCCACCTCCCAATGGTATTTATCCATCTGCTGCTGGGAGGCTGGCCAGGAGCTGCTCCAGCACCGGTCCTGCCCCCAAGCAGTGCGGAGGCCTGGCCATTCTGCCCTCCTCCCCTCTGGACAGACAGCGGCTGGCCAGGAGCTGCTTCAGTGCCGAACCCGGCCCCAAGCAGTGTGGTGGCTGCTCCCCCTTCTGGCCTCCCCTCTTCAGGTTGGGGTACTACCTGGGGTGGTATTTTATGTTGATGGTACACAACGTGATAGAGTTTAGGAACCGCTGTACTAAAACCCATTGTGCTGCTCAAGTATGTGTATCAGCGTGTATCAAGCTATAAGACTTTTGCTGTTTAGATGTTACAAATTTCGCTGCAAGTTTAACAATCTTTTCTACAAGGGCGGTGGTCAACGCTCCGGAGGTGGGTATTAACAGACGATTATCCTGCAAGGGAGTTCTAATTCTTTGTGATTACAGAATCTACAATTCAACGACTGTTACTCAAGCATCATACAGGGGTATTAATCAACCTTGTGAGTCAGTAGAGCCCAGCCCACCTGTGCATGCCTAATAGCCACATGGTCAAAAGATAGAAAATAAGGGACAGAGCAGAGGCCTTGGCCTTTCTCCTCCCCCTAGCTATGTTGAAAGTTCAGAGTCTGAGATGCTGGAACACAGAGACTGCAACAAGAGACTGGACCCAAGGTTCAGGAAGAAGCTTGTGCATTGAGAACTATAACAACTACTGGGGTGACAAAAATGCGTAACGTGGATACTGCCTAGTGTTACTTACCATTGTCCGGTGAGATAAGTTTATCCTGCCATAGCCCCTTATTCTTCAGGGGCACCCTTCATTCCACAACCTTCACAGCAACTGGATGGTTACTTTGTGCTTTTAAAACCTTTTCCAGGCCTCTGATCGTTATGATACCGAGCTGTGTATGTTATATAGGTTTCTTTATTTCAGATTCTTCAGAATTGCAGAAAATTGTTATCTCCAAAAGCGCTGTACTAGGCAAAAAATTAACTGTGATCACCATCAGTATGGCAGGTAAGGAGGGGGTTTCAATATATATTCTCTTTTTTCGGTATACATTATTTTCAAACAACTCTGCTTGTGTTTTTTGTTTTTTTTTAATTAACATTTTTTGCTGTTATATTTCTTGTCCTGACTTACTGTGACTGTACTTGGTTAAAATCGTATAGGTGATCTAATTGTTTAGAATGACACAAACTCCATTCATCTAATACAGCCAGATTTTGTAAAACACAAATACTTTGAATTTATGCACATAGCTCAGATTTACTTATGTCTCTCTTGTAATTGGCCTAATAATGCTGCATTGTAGATGTTGGCTTACCCTGCTGATATGTATATGTCATACCACTACATGAAGTCTGATTATTATACAGATAGATAATATATGTTCGCAATTATGTACATCTTAACACTGTGAAATGTTTTCTTCTCTGAACGCCCCTCAGGGAAATCATTAGAAGAAAAAAATTGCACAGGTTTTGGCATATAAGATGAGCAACACCTACCCTGAAGGAATGAGTGAAGGACAGCGATTTACTCTGCATCAATTTGCTGCAAACTTTTCTCTGGAAGGCAAGGAATATTTTTTTTCATGTACTACAGATGACAATGGAATCTTCAACCTATAATTGATGGAAAATCTCCTTTGCTACCTATGTAGGCGATGCAATAGGCATATAGGTCAATTACATGATGACTAAGTATACCGTCTAAATATTACCCCAAAACCCCTCATGTAGCTTTATTTCTCAAGTATGTTATCCAGTGTGTCCTGCAAATGGCAACAACAATCCATATATGTTCACAGCACTGATTTCGAGTTTAAAAAAAACCCAAAACATTGAACATAAAATTCTCCCCCTATAGTGAAAAGTTCCAGGGGGGTAGCTGTGTTAGGCTGTATACAGCAAAAACGAGAGAGTTGTGTATTACTTTATAGACTCATAGACTCATAGGTCAGAAGGGACCAATATGATCATCTAGTCTGACCTCCCACACAAGGCAGGCCACAAAACCCTACCCATACACATTTATAACAACCCCGAACCCATGACTGAGTTATTGAAATCCTCAAAAGTGAGATTTGAAGACCTCAAGCTGCAGGGAATCCACCAGCAAGCGACCCATGCCCCACGCTGCAGAGGAAGGCGAAAAACCTCCGTGGCCCCTGCCAATCCGCCCCGGAGGAAAATTCCTTCCCGACCCCAAATATGGCGATCAGCTAAACCCTGAGCATGTGGGCAAGACTCACCAGCCAGCACCCAAAAAAGATTTCTCTGCAGTAACTCAGTTCCCATCCCATCCAGCATTCCCATAGACCATTGAGCAGACTTATCTGCCGATAATCCAAAATCAATTGCTCAAATTAAACTATCCCATCATAACATCCCCTCCATATACTTATCAAGCTTAGTCTTAAAGCCAGATAAGTCATTTGCCCCCACTACTTCCCTCGGAAGGCTATTCCAGAACTTCACTCCCCTAATGGTTAGAAACCTTCGTCTAATTTCTAGTCTAAATTTCCTAATATCCAATTTGTACCCATTCGTCCTCGTGCCTATATTAGTACTAAACTTAAACAATTCCTCTCCCTCCCTAACGTTAATCCCCCTGATATATTTATATAGAGCAAGCATATCCCCCCGGAGCCTTCTTTTGGCCAGGCTAAACAAGCCAAGCTCTTTGAGTCTCCTTTCATAAGGCAGATTTTCCATTCCTCGGATCATCCTAGTAGCCCGTCTCTGAACCTGTTCCAGTTTGAATTCGTCCTTCTTAAACATGGGACACCAGAACTGCACACAATATTCCAGGTGGTGTCTCACCAGCGCCGTATATAACGGCACTAACACCTCCTTCTCCTTGCTGGAAATACCTCGCCTGATGCATCCTAAAACCGCATTTGCTTTTTTAACAGCCATATCACATTGGCGGCTCATAGTCATCCTGCTATCAACCAATACCCCAAGGTCCTTCTCCTCCTCCGTCGTTTCCAACTGATGCATCCCCAACGTATATGTAAAATTCTTATTATTAATCCCTAAGTGCATGACCTTGCACTTTTCACTATTATATTTCATCCGATTACTATTGCTCCAGCGTACAAGGTGGTCCAGATCTTCCTGAATAGCATCCCGGTCCTTCTCCATGTTAGCAATACCCCCCAGCTTCGTGTCATCCGCAAACTTTATTAACACATTCTTGCTCTTTGTGCCAAGATCAGTTATAAAAAGGTTAAATAAGGTCGGTCCAAGAACCGATCCTTGAGGGACTCCGCTAGTAACCTCCTTCCAGCCTGACAGTTCACCCTTCAGCACGACCCGTACTGCGGGCATAAAATTTTATGTGGGATGAAGTGGCTTGCAGCCCCTGAAAGCTTACGCCCTGGGGAAATGTGTTAGTCTTTAAAGTGCTACAGGAGGCGGGTTTTTTTCCCCCCCATGGAGTGAAATTGCCCCCCTCCTCCTCAGGTCAGGATGCCCCCCACACTTCATCTTCTCTCCATGGGACGGGAAGACTTGTGCCACAACCGTGTCTCCCCGAGACCAGCCGCGACCCTTTTCCATCGCGCCAAGGGGCGGAAGGCGGTGGCGGTGCCCAGCGCGACCCAGGCCCGCCAGCTCCTCATGCAGCATCACCGCGGCCCCGGGTGACCAAGGCGTGCACAGGAGGTGTGTGGTGCTGACCTCCAGATACTACTGGTGCCACTGGTACCGCGGGCCAGGGATGAGCAAATACCAATGGTACCGCGGGCCGGGGTGAGCAATACCACTGGTACCGCTGGTACCGCGGGCCGGGGTGAGCAATACCACTGGTACCGCTGGTACCGTGGGCCGGGGTGAGCAA
>ML675622.1:4387756-4425398 GCA_007922155.1 Mesoclemmys tuberculata
CAGTTCGTAGTGTACAAACTAACATATATTTGCGTGCTATGCTAGAGGGTGGTGTGTTACTTATAATCATCTTATATAATATTTAGAAATGAATTACTTTTTATTTTGAAAGGATTTTAGGAATATCTAGTCTGTTGGGAATGTATTTCTGCTAAGGATAATCAGATTCTAAAAAAATCCCAAAAAAACTGACAACCACCTGGGTCCATGAACAACACAGTGTTTTGCAGTTCATATTTTGTTTCATGCTTTGAAATTCTGCTTAACTGTAGGGGTTGTGAGCCCTCCCTCAACTGGGCATAGTTTGCTATCTCAGTAAGAAACTGCATGTTAAATTTGTAGGAACAACGCATTCTTTCTCTGAATACAGAAAAAAGGGTTTGTCAAATAAGTTCTAAAAATACTTTAAAGGCTGAACCATAGGAAAATGCTCTTTTTGAAAAGCTACAGCCGTCTCACTACATGACATAATAGCTCACTAATGTTTCCAGAGATCTGTCATCCAGTAACTACATTTTGAGGCTGGTGTACAGGTTAGTCATACAACTTCTAGTCTTATTAACATATTGGCTATTCCATTGGAACAACAGTAGTCAAGATGAATGCTGAATGTGCATACACTAGTGAATTACCAGTAATAGGATTCAGTTTTCACAGTAGGTTCCTAACTACACTTTATAACATATATACACATATAATGGTGTTAAATTGTGAAAACAAAAATGAGATGATAAACTTCTAGTTATGTCTGAGGCGAGACTGGTGAAAGCTCAGATCTTGAGGCTGTTGTAAGACTATATCCTGAAACTAAATGTAATGTCTGGTATAATTATATACATGTACTAATCCCAAACCCTAAGAATAACACACTTATGCGCTGATCCTGCAAGCTGTTTCATACAACGGTCTGCCTGTGCAAAACTGTTTACTAAATTGAGGCTTTAGGATCTGATCTTGAGAGGTGCTGAGCACATGCAGAACCTTTCTCTGTGTAAGCATAACTAGTTGTATTTGAAAACCTGTTTTGTCTACATTAGAAATTGGCTCCCCGATTCAGTTTGACTTTGTAGTGTACAGCTTTGAAGCTGTCCATGTTCTAAAATGTACTTGATCTGTTGCTTATATAGTTTGTATATTATACTTGTTAGAAATTAAGGTTTTTTTTCAAAAAGATAAAATTTTGGATTTGCAAGGAATTGAGACCCAGCTGGGGTGTAGTAGTTTAATTTCTTGTTCACTAATCCAGAGGAATATTTTCAATAAGTATCTCCCCATGTTTGATGTTTTATTAAGTACAGTACTGCTCTTATAATATTTGAGACTCTCATGCTCCATACATGATAAATACCAACCTATATGTTGCATTATGTTCAATATGATTGGTATATTTGTAGTGAGGGAAGGATAAAATGAACCAGATCATTGTAGTGCCTGAATGGTTCTAGATCATGTGTTTCTCTGTGAGGATTTATGAATTGTACCCAGTCTCATCTTTTATATTTCTTTTTTAGATTGGTGATGATGAACAAGGTTATGACCTAGACTTGTTCTGCATACCTAAACATTA
This sequence comes from Mesoclemmys tuberculata, assembly GCA_007922155.1. Taxonomy (NCBI): domain Eukaryota; kingdom Metazoa; phylum Chordata; order Testudines; family Chelidae; genus Mesoclemmys; species Mesoclemmys tuberculata. The sequence continues at coordinate 4,389,324 of ML675622.1, forward strand.
TGCAAATGATCTGGAAAAAGTCTATATTCCTCATGGGCTTATTATGGACAGGTTAGTTTGACTTCAGATAATACATTGCAGTGCAAGTGGTTACATGAAAAATCACAGTTTTTTAAATGTTAACATTATGCTTGTTATAGAAAGAGAATTGTAGCTATCTTGATTTCTAGTGGTGGTGATGGGGTAAGTGCAGGACCACATGGAAGACCTTGAATTAGGACCCACATGTTCCTTTCTAGAGAGAAGTGCAAAGCACTAATAAATATTTAACTTTCTTTCTTATGGCAGATCCTAGGAATTGGCACATTTGTTGTTGTAGTCCATTTCAAAACTACAGCATAGGTATCCAGAGATGCTATACAATATACAGTGGTGCATGACCTCTTTCAAAATAGTTCCAGGGCCCTTTACAGTCTAAAGAATTAAATAAAAGGCACATCATATTTATCTCATTCGTTTAGACTGAAAATTGGAAGTGTTACAGCCCCCTGAAATTCATCAGAAGATTAATCTAACGGCACGGATGTTAGTTATGGAAGACATTTTGTTGGCTCTGATTTTTTTTTTTCAAATTGGTATTGTAGGCAAACTTAACATCTTCTATTGTCCTTTCTGTGAAATGCATCGACTTTTGCAAATTAGTGGTCCATCAGTTCTGTACAGCCTGAAATCCACGGTGAGCTCTTGAAATTTGTATCTCCCATATGATCAGAGACAGGAGGAGTATTATCATGAAGCATTTTGTTGAATGAGTACTGCATTTAAATAAGTAGTTTTATAGTTCTGAAAAGATCTTTCTGATTTAAAAGACTGAAGTGAAGATAGGGATGCGTTTTGAATTCCCAGTGACTGGACTGCATTAACATATTTGTGTCATGTTATTTGTAGCAGAAAGAGAGAACCTGAGACATGAACCCCGGTATAAAAGGCCTAGTGTAAGGCTGGAGTCCCAAACTGAGTCAAGCCCTGCTAATGTAGAGTTAACATGAATCAGACCAAGTCAGGTCCTGCCCTGTTTTTGTGAGGTTCATGTCCAGGCCTTGTGGCTCGGGCTCTCTCTTTCTACTAGAGTGTTGTAAGAACTACTGATGGGCTTGCAATGTGAAATAAAAACCACAGAAAATACAGTCTTTTCCTAGGAAGTTTGTTGCTGTCTGATGTGCTGTAAGTATACAGAATACTTTCCAAAACAAATTAGAAGATAAATTTAGGAATGAAGATTACCTTGTTTGAAAAATTACCGCTAAAAGTAGTGCATCATTTGTGTGATCTGTTTTTTGTGTGTTATCCTTGCATTTGGAGTTAATGCAAGTCTTTCTCACAAACACTTTAGCATGACTATAAAGCAAAGGACTAGTTTAAAATCTGAGCAATGTCTTGATCTTTCCTGATTTGTCTAGGCTTCCTGTGTCTGCTAGGTGTATTAGGAAGTAGGTTTGGTTTCTCAGACACAGAGCAGTATAAACTTATCTTACTTAAAAAACAAAACAAACAAACAAAAAACCCCAGTGTATGCTTCACACCTCTAGCAGCCATTCAGAAACTCAGCAATGATTAAGATTTGCTTTTGCTGTGATAACCTATGAACTTTGAGTTTTATTGTTACATTAACCCTGAAAAGTGAGAAAAACAAAAGCCTTGCTGACCAGTAAACGCTAAAATTGGCTGTGAAGCAGGAGGCAAATATTGCATTGAAAAAGCAAGATGTTTTACAGTTTGTTGTGTGTTTGAGCTCCCCACTCTTGGCTCCAATACTAAGTAATGCTGCTGCTGTCATAAAGTAAAAGTAATAGGTAACTTTTTTCATTCTACAGGACAGAAAGATTGGCACGAGAAATTATGAAGAGCATGGGAGAACATCATATTGTAGCCCTTTGTGTACTCAAGGGTGGCTATAAGTTTTTTGCTGATTTACTGGACTATATCAAAGCGTTGAACAGAAACAGTGACAAATCTATCCCTATGACTGTGGACTTCATCAGGTTGAAGAGTTATTGTGTAAGTATAGCTTCCAACACTACATAACTCTGTATAAAAGTGATTGAAGTTTTTAAACTAAGGTGCTTTTAAATCTATTATTATTATTGGCTGAACGTGCTAGGTAGTGTGTGTGTATAGTTCTAGATTCAGTCTCTTTAATCCTAATGTGACAATGGAGAAATAGGAAGAAGGGTGGAGGAGAGTTACAAAAATTCAGTCACGTGGTTCCTTGTTCACACATCTTGCAAATGTGTTCCATTATGGACAATCCCCTTGTCTCCAACCCGCCATGTCTTGTGAAAATCTTCCAGAGCCATGTGGCTTCTTCTGTAACGCCCAACTTCCCTCTTCCCACTGCTATCCCAAATCCAGTGCTGTGGTTCTAACGCAACCTTCCCTCAAGTTTTGGCATCATTTATGTAATGTTTTATATGGCTAGGACCCTACTTACTGTATAGGAAACATTTCAAAACTATAAAAATATTTATATCTGAAATCAGTGGATTTGCACTGAATATACTGAGAGCAACATCATTACCTGCTCATTTTTATTTACCCAAATCAACCAATATGACTAAAACCAATGGCATTTTTACCTTTGGAAAAAATGTTAGGCTTGTTAGGTTTAATTTGTAATCATTTGCTGATGAATAGCATTCTACCCTATAGAGATCAGCTGTGAGTGATAGGGTAGAAAAAGTCTTTAGACCCCTCCCCCCCCCAAACATTTAAGCATTTAAATTTATGAGAAAATAGAGCTGCAGCACTGCACCGCTCTAAGGTTATGTTTAAACTTTAGAAAACATTAAACTTAAATTACATAGGTTGCTGGGAAGGCGCCTACATCCATGAATGTAAGATATTTTCTGACTTAGCAAAGGCTGGTTTTGTTCCTTCAAAATTAATCAAAAGTCTGCTTTTTGGATTGACTCCACAAGACTGCATTTAGTGTGGAAGTAAAATAATAAAATGATGAGACTGAAAATCATTTAAAAATAAATTATTTCAAGATGATTCTCTGGTAGCTCCATGTCCAAGGACCTTTGGATTCCAATTAGTAGTCCAGACTATTTGTCTGAATCATGGATGAGTGCCTTTTGCAGTACACAAGAAGAAAAAAAGCCATGGAGATTATTAAATTGAAAACATAACTTCATAATTCATTTGATTAGACCATGAAACCAGAGATTAAACAGTTTTGCAGCGTATTAGGAATTTTGGCTGTGGAAGAACTTTATGAATTTGTATATTGATGTGGGATTATCCGTTAAAATCTCGTTTTTAAAAATGCCAGATCTAAGTGCTTGATTCTGGATTTGCCCCTTGCAGTTGTACAATCGGGTGAGAGAGCACAGGGTGTTTTTCTTCCCCCCCACGTCCTCGCTCCTTGTGATCACCCTCATCCACCTTGTGCATGCATGCTGGGGGCTTCCAGAACATGGATATTTGCACTCACTGAACATGAGGCGGGGTGGCTTGCTGCAGCCTAGGAAGCTATACACCCTAAAGAGGAAGCATGGCTTGGCAAAGTGGAGGATGGGCCTTCTTGTCAGCCTGACCCTTAATGCACTGTGCGTGCTTAGGGTACAAAAGATGCTTTAATATAGTTTTCTCCCAATGCCTAAGGAAAGATTTTTAGCTCCCCCACCACCACGAGTGCATGCACACTCTGCCTATCAAAGTCCAGTACATCCCTGAATGTTTTAATTTCCTTGAATTAATGTGGTTAGAGAAGGACGTATAAAAAAAGAAATAATGATCCCCAGCTCTCCTGAGCAACCCCGCCCCCCACCTTCTGTATTTTACGCTTTGTCCAAGGGACATTGTCAAGAAACTTCTGTGATTTGTTTAAAAAACAAAACTGTGGTTGAAAAAGAGAGACTTGATAACACCATTTGTTTTTGCAGACGTTTTCCAATCTGTTGAAAGATGGTTCGTTTTACATAGTGTATTTTCGGTATTGCACTTTCCTAGTTTATTAGGCACACTTGCATCAATTTCTTTAGTATCTGCTCCTTCTGCTTATTCCACTCCAGAATTCTAAGCCTTTGCTACATCAGTCCTTTGCCATTAAGAGGGGAAAAGCATCCAGAGGAATTTTAAATAAATTAAGATCTTATTTTCATGCAGATTTTCCTAATAATAAAGACTAAGGGAAGAGAAGTACAAAGAATATCCTGGATGGGAAGTTTTCTCAATTGTATGCTTTCTTGATGTATTGGGCCTGAAAAAATTATGCTTGGGCCCTGGACAATACAAACTTGTAACATGGGCCCCCTCCCACACACATACCCATGGGGGTTGCAGCCTGGGCTGGGCCCCACAGGGCCTCCAGGCCACGGTAAAGTGTACCCTTTCTCCCCTACCCTCCATGTGGGGCCCTGATGTTCTCTTTGCTGGGGGACGGGTTATCAGGCAACCACACAAAAGAATGATTTCCTGTTCTAGATCAGTACGGAAGTCTGGTCACCTGACGCACAGGACTAATATGAACTTTTCTAACATTTCACTTCTGCAGGCTCTGTAGGTAGTGATTAATATCCAGGGCTAGGATATTTAGATTAAAGCACTGTGCACTGGAGAAGATTGTCCTTACACAGGTATCCGTGGAATTAGTTGACTAGACTTTGTTATTAATACTGTTACTACTCAGAACTTAGAGTGCTTTTTTCCCCAATGATTTCAAATACAAAAATGAATAAATACTATCCATATTTTGATGGGGGGAAACTGAGGCCCATGGGTTCTGTAACTTGCCCATGGTCACAGAGTAAAGTAGTGCAGAGTTGCAAGTTGAACCCAGCTCTCTTGACACTGAGTCCTTGCATACAGTTATTAGGCCATACAGCCTTCCTCATTATATACATTTTACAATCTGGATAAAAACGAATCAGAAGTGCCACGATTAGACAGGTAGGACAGCTGAACCTTGTATAACTGTTATGGAATTCGGAGATAATTTTCTTCTCTCTCTCATTGACTATTTCAAGGGTTAGAAATACACAGCTACTGAATGTTGGAACAGAGAGCACATGCTGTGATTCCAGTTAAACTTCAGTTGCAACTTCTGCTTTCAGAGTGAGCTGGCATGCCATTATGGCATGGAAAGACAGCATTTATGAACCAAACCAGAACTCTCTCTTTCTAACAGTTTGTTTTGTGTATGTTAGCAAAAATCCCTTCCTACGAAGCTTCTGCATTTAAATTTAAAAATGGAAAAAAATTGCTTGCATAATCATGAAAAAGAGCCAGAAAACACTAGATGTTTCCTTGGAGGGTGAAGGGGCGGAGAGTGTTTCAGGAAAGCCGTGAGTGTTTAAAATTTTAAAACTGCATGCAGTCTGCTTAGTGCATTGTCCTGAAAAGTACTTCATGATGAGTACTTTGCAGCACATAACTTCATTTTAAACAATTTAAAGTATATTTCTGAGCCATTCGCTAGTAGCCTCCATCACGTAAAAACACTTCTGTCATTTAGCAATGGCAGGAGTGAGGTCATGGCTCAGTCTTAAATAGTAAATCCCTTCTTAAATCAATATCGAAACAAGGTAGAAACTGATTTGCTGTCCTTCACTGGGTCCTTGCTGCTATTAATCTCAGAGATAATGTCACTTATGAGAAATGAAAACATATTGTTTAATTGTTAAACAATAAAGTTCTTAACACTGGAGAAGAATGGAAATTGGTTTATAGTCTGAAACTGGGTACCAATACTGCCAGGGGTCAAATGCTTTAGCTTTTTTATCCTTAGGTTGTTTAGAAATTCAGTCATGCATAGTGAGGAATATGGGTTTACATGCTGGTTCACAATTGTATTTAGCATTCCAAAATGTAGGAATATTGGTATTGAAAGAAAAGGCTTTTGAGAAACTAGTAAAATACTTGTGCACTCTGTGGATTGTCATACTTCAGCAGGGGTAAGCCAGACGTTCCTACTAATCTGTGATGTATGATGTTCTTGCTTGTTGGGCTTTGTGCTGCAATGTAGCCTGACAAAGTATTTACTGCATCAAGACCATGATCTTGTACATGTGCTGAGAATACCAGTCTGAGGGAAAGTTTCCAATCAGCTCTTGGTGCTTAGCAGTCTCCTTGTGATCCAACGTTTAAAAAGGGCGGAGTGGAGTGCTCAGAGGGAAACCACAAAGAATAGAGCTATACGTACCTTGAAATACAAGAATTTCTGTAGATGCAATTAAGATTATTTTTTAAACAGGCACTCCAAAATCTACTTGAGTTGCCAAAGTGTAATTTATCAGTGGCCAAAATAGCTTGCTTTTGGACAAAAAATATTGTAATAGCTGTGACCTATGTACACGCTTTTATTTATTTATTTATTTTAAAGGAGCAAATACTGATGGTATCTTCCCACCGACCCTCCCTTTTCTAAAGAGTGAATTTTTTTAATCTTTCTTTTTGAAAGGAGACTAGAATTCTTAGCATAGGAATAGATTAAAAGTTAAATTACAAATTACAAATTAAAAATTACAATATAAGATACTAAAAATGTGCCAAAGAAAACTTGACAAGAGGAAGCTATCATCTTAATAGCCTAACGGTGAACATGGGAAATGCACCTCAGCATTTTGAATATAGAAGTCTTTCAAGCGCTCTCACAAACTCAAACATGTTTTTCTGGTTTAATTTATCCACTTTCTCAAACATTCAGAAACCAAGCTGAATATCCTTTGTCTTAAACCACATCAGCTCGGGCATCCTTTTTGGACTGCTTCAGTAAAACAGCAGTTCTCATTGGGTAACTCTGTCTCTGGCCAATTATGGAGTTGCTGAGACAGTAACTGATATTTCTAAATTTCTTATTCAGTAAAACTTTTCAGGATGACATAACTACTGTTTTCCCTTAAAAATATATGAAGTAATCCTAACAAAATTGAACATGGAGACTACTTCCGTTCTTCCTTGGCTTGAGGCGGCATCATAAAAATTAGAGAGGGAAAGATTGATTAGATCACCCAGTCACATTTTACACAACCCCAGCTGTTGAACTTTCAGCACTTCTTTGTGGAGAATGTTTCAGCATCTAACAGACCTTCATGTTAGAAAGCTTTTCAAATAATTCTTAACTTCATCTCACCCACGACTTCTAGTTATATAACTCATTGCGTGTTACCCTCAATAATTACTTTCCCTCCTTGGGGGTTATGCTCTTGTGATGGATGGGAACATGCACGCGCGCGCGCGCTGGGTTATGCTGGCAAGTCCTGTGTTGTAGTTTGCACAGTAATGGGAATAACACATACTTAATGTTGACTGCTGGACAACTTCAGGTGATCAGAATTCGTTGGATGCCCATACATGAAATGCCAAGATCTTTCTTGAGGAGCACTTGCCAGTTTTCAGGTTGGGTTGTAAGTTCTTTTGGAGTCTGAGGTTCAGTTGTGTGGCATTTTGTTTCAGTAATTTATTAGTGTGGTTATACCCAGTATTACAGTTAAATCACTCTCAACAGTTGTCATGCCTTTGGTGGCATCAGGGAATCGTTGCTCATGGCTGGCTGGTCTGTTGAGCCGCCTGGCTTGCAGCTGTGAATGAAGGCAGAGCAAGTCCATCTGGGTAAGAACTGAGCAAATCAACAGCCTGTGGCTGAGCATATAAAACTGTCATTGTCTCTGACTTTCTGTCTGAGCAAATCAACACTCTGTAGCTTCGGGCCCTGGCCGAGGGCTGAGCAAATAAACCACCAGTGACTCGGGCCTTCTGACCTAAGTATTGGCAGTCATCCAGCCCTAGCTTGCCAACAGTCCCATATTAGAAGGGACGTCCCTTATTTCTTCATCTCTGTATAACAAGATCGGTAGTGCTGAGTGCTGCAGAAAGCAGCAAGGAATACCCCTGGCGAATGTAGGTGTGTACTTACTGTTCATCATCATGATTGATTGATTGATTGATGATGTCGAGTGGAGGAGTGGGGTAGGGGGTGCTAAGAAAACACTCCCTTATTTTTTAAATAGAATGTTGGCAGCCCTGTCCGGTGCGCGTGGGACTAGGGGTAGGGTGACTCGGCCCCACCCTGCTCCACCAGGTTCCAGCCCAGAGCCCTAGAAGCAATGGGTGACCCTGTCACTGGGTTGGCAGGGGAACATGGGGTCGCTGTCTTGCCTCTCAGCAGTGCAACAGGACCAATATCTCTTTTCCCTGGGCTGCTTCCAACTGGGGTCTGGTGAACTGTTCCATGGCCATTGGTTCCTCTTTCCTTGTTGGGCGGCCAGCTGTCTGCTCTCCCGTTGGGTTTCTCAGTCTCCAGAGGTAGCAGTTTGCCTTCCCTCCAAGCTGGCTCCAGAGGTTCATTGCCCTCCGCAGCCGGTTGTGGACTCCGCTGATGGTTCGGCTCGCTGCTGGGAAGAGCGTCTGGCTCCAAATGAGCTGCAGGGCCCTGTTTTTATACTTCCTGCTCCTTGCCAGATGGAATGGGCGGGGTTAGCTGAGTCCAACAGGATGAGTTAACCCCCCTCTGCGCTGGAATGAGATCACGCCGCCTCATTACAGAAAGCAGAACTCCTTTTTGAGCTCTCACTGTTTGTATTGCTGGTATATGATGTTAAACATTGTAACTACTTGGGGTTGTAATTATTGTTTACCTAGTCTCCACCCTTACGATTTGGACTTTGAGTAATACTTTACAAATAAAGTCTTGCTATTTAAAATGCAAATTGTCAGACTTTTGTGGCAGAACGCTGCTTAAGCATTAACGTACGTTTTCTCATTTATTTTGGTATACTCAGTCTAACCCCTACTTGGGCACACGAATCCCTATTGTATAGTGTGAGCACGTGATAGACGATGCATGTTCATAGGTTCACATGAATTCTCCTCCTAGAAATCTAGATAATAAGATTCTAGGAATGTCACTCGCTCGATCACTCCACAGCTCAAGTGTCTGACTCAGTGTGAAGTGATGGAAGCAGCTACAAGCAAGGCTGAGAGCTCTTTCTGTTCAGAACATTACCAGGCTGACTCATCAGTGGGGTTTTGCAATCTGTTATTGTCCAACTTTTAAGTTCTCCGATATTTTGACATTACCAATTACGCCCGAGTGGTCTATAGCTACGGTAGATCAGGTATCGATGCCATGCCAAGAGTCCTAGACCGTTGTGATACGAGAGGTAATTCAACCAATCATTTTCTCTTCCCGCTAATTTGCATACAGCCATTTCATGAGTTGTATGAGGCAGCCTGCATAGATTGTGGATTACCTGGCCCAACTGCCACATCCTTGCACCCAATTGCCACCAGTACAAATCAGAACAAATCTCTGTCTGCACAGCCCCCTAGACACACATTAACACGACTGCCCACACAACACCACCACAGCCAGCATACACAATAACTGCAGACATACACAGCCCTCATCTGCCACCCACACAACTCTCCCAGTACAACCCCCAAGACACTAATCAACACAACCACCATACACGATAACCCTGAACACACACAGCCTCTCGGCGTAGCACACGACTCTTATTCAGCATCCACTCAACTCCCTAGCACAACACACACATTCACCCACCTTCCTCATACTTACCATAAACTTGAGCAGCAAAGCCGTGAATCCATTGCTATTACTTTACATGTTCCCAAACACTGTTTGATCAGAAACATTCGTTTAAATATCAGACTGATGACTTGTAATTCTCTAGTTAATGGAGAGAAGCCTGTAGAAGCTCTCTCTGAAAGCGCTATGGTTCTGTGTATTAATATTCACTGGATGGTACCATCTCTTACAACTCTGGATACTTGATTGAAGTTTAGCTATTTTAATTACTTCTAACCACACTAATACTTTGTTTTTCCCCCCCCTTTTTAACTAGAATGATCAGTCAACTGGAGATATAAAAGTAATTGGTGGGGATGACCTCTCAACCTTGACTGGAAAGGTATGTCTTAGTGTGAAACAAAAGAAATAACATGTTTTTAAGCTTTCTAACTGTAAACTTTGCAAAATAGGTTGTGTTTTTGTTTTTTTTTAAAGTTCATCTGTGTTCATATCGTACTATTTTAATGGTCTAACTTAAGGTAACGGCATTCCAAAGGCTACCACTGTATAATTGCTTTGTATTATGACTTGTTACAAGGGCAATTCTTTGTTTCCTAGCTTTGGCAGAGATTATTACACAGCAGCTTTCCAGTACTCGATTGTACATCAGCACGGACTCTGATACTGTAGCTGGGTTAAAAGTAGTATCCTCTTTATGATATACTCCATAGCTGCTACAGTGTAGTTGTGTATGTGTTCAGTAATCAGTAAGGGTACTGTGCATCATCTGTTGTGGAGCTGTTACCATGACAATATGTAATATCCAGTTGTGAAGTCATGAGGCGTTAGCTTTATTGTCATCACGATAGTTCCAAAACGTTGCATTTATAAAGCAGTTATTCCATGTTTGCAATAGCAGTCTTTTTCAGTACCCAAAAGGCGTATGGATTAATTATCTACAAAATGAACTGGCAAATTAGCAGAATGTCAAAAATGTTAAAATATTCTGAGTGTCAGTTTTCCCCTACATCTAAACATATAACCAAATCAGTCTTCAAGGCATGTGTGTTTTAAATCAAAACGCATGCACAGTTTCAAAATAGAGGAGATATTAATGCCAGAATTATAAACCTTTTGACAAGTGTGATGCCATTATAATGATGAATATTTCATTAAAACCATGCAAAAATGTGTAGGCACCTATATTTTGATCTGTTGTTGCCTGCTTATAATGCTGTTTTTCGAAGTCTAAGAATTCGACAGACCACTTAATGTTCTGCAGGTGCCAATAGACCATTGTCAATGAGAATCTTCTTGCCAGCACTTCAGAAATGTTAACTAAATAGAATTTGCAAAGTGTTGCATAATGTGTTTGAACTGGGTGTACTAATATTACAGATTTTTTTTTGTCTACCGTTTTCAGCTTTTAAGAATGTGGAATTCTGTAAATGATGACAATCATATTTCACTGCATTGATAATATAAATAATTTAACAGAAAACTGCTAAGGGAATCAATATAATCTCCAACTAATGGATTTTTATGATTTTTTTCCCCTCCACTAGAACGTCTTGATTGTAGAAGTAAGTAGTATGTTTCACTCTGGGTTTATAATGTGTGATTTGTGATAACATTTTAACGGGAGATGGTCCTGAATCCGAACACTTCTATATTTCAGCAAATTGTGAAACCTGAATCTAGGCATGAATTTTGTAAATAGCCCTGTATTTTTATAATGAGCTGACCCATGTACCATCAAATTTAGGAGTATGTGAAGTCCAGATCTGAATTCTGAGGTTGTCCCCATCTTATCTTATCTAAGCTGCAGGGAGAATGTCCATGTCAAAGTTTTGCAGTTGTTGCTGTCAGTTTGCAGGGATCGTGATTAATCATAATGTTTTACATGTTAAAGGAACTTGAACAAAGTGAAATTAAGGATTTATGTCACTTTATTAATTCACAGACAAGAATTTAAACTGCACCAGCTATAGAAAACAATTCGTATTAGGAATATCTTAAAATATATAAACATTCAACGGTGCCTGATGTTTCCATGCATTATTTGTACACTAAAAATAAAAAAATAAATACATTTTTTGTTGCATAAAGAGTCTTGCTTACCAGTCTGGCTCACCGGGTACCGCTGGACATTAATATGCAGAATATAATTCCATCTGACTGCCTAGCTACTAGGCTAAATCAGTTCTTACATTGATACCTCTCTTCCTTGATGGATGGAGGATTGCTTTATCCAGTAAATATTGATTTGTTTGCAGATAGTGTTCTTAAACAAGGTTTATACATTAGGTCCTACTTGAATCATGGGATGATTGTCAAATAATTGCAGTTGACTTGCAGACAAGGCATGTAAAATCATTGACAATAATAAAAGACCGCTTATTAGTTGGAAAAGCCAGAGAAGACATTTGTTTAAGAAAAGTTTGCTGGAACAATATAAACATTCACGTATTGTGTTATGTCTGCTAATTGTTTTTTGATAATCAGACATTTTACTCCAGCTATGTTAGTCATTAATTCATGGAGCTAATAACGGAAGCCCCACCTGCCCAGCTGCTGCCCTGGGGGCTGACTGCAGGAGCTGTGGGTGGCCGGCGACCAGGGTTCCCGCTGTCAGCCCCAGGCGGCTGGCAAAATTGCAGTGGAAACCTAATATTGTGGGATCTGAAACTTCCTCAATATCGCAAATTAAGTATAGCCTTATTTATAACCTTAGAACAGCGAAGCAGTGGCAATAAACAAGTACACAACTTCCTATTTAAACAAACAGTGTTTTGAGACCTAAAATAACATTAACTTCTTTTTCACTTAAATAAACAATAATGATGATGTCATAAAGAGCCGTGTCCTGAAACTGATTTTTTTAGGCCAGGTTGGTATGACAAAAGGAAGTTGTCACTCCCAAGTTCTTATCTTGGAAATCCAGGGCATTACACATGTATCCTGTTTTGATCCCAGAAGACCAGTCTACTCTATCATTTATATATTCCGTTTTAGTGCATCTATCACCATAGTATGTGTGCACTAATTTTTACTTCCCTACTTTTTTTCCACACAAGCACTTCAGTCACCTATGTGATCATTGTATCTTTCTGAAGGGCAAGTAAATTAAATTTTATATCTGTCCCATTTCAAATTAATTTAAGTCTTCTGAGTACCAGGCAGGTAAATAACCTCGTTTCTCATCTGTTCAATGACCTATATCTTCTACATGGCAGGTTCTTGTCAAACATGAGCCCAATTACAAGTCACTATTCTGTTTGTCAATCAAACAGTAAAAATAACTTTACTATAATTTATCCCCTTATGTACAACAGCACCATGATTTTTCATATGGTGCTACTTGTGACTGGTAAAGTCTAGAAAACTCAGATCTGCCACATGTAGGTCAAACACTGAGAGGTCTGTGATGTAGCTGATTTCTGTTTTGACTTTAAAAACCTACTGACATGGCAGTAGGGCACAGTTGCCTTTGTCCATGTGTTGATCTGTTTAGTTTCCACACCCACAGCCCTTGCTTATACTTGTGTTAATATCCATTATTTGAATCACTGAACATTTAAAACTCATATTGGCATAATCCATAGGTGGTTTGGGGTGTTTGAGGAGGAAGCCATATAAAGATAAGATGCAGCAGTCAATTTTGCCTTTCAGTGCCACCCGTATCTTTACTTCATAGTAAAGTAGACCAGACTTCAGCCCAGATAAAAAAATGTTCCTGTGAAGGGTTTGTTTTAGTCCAACCCAATCAATGGTAACACTTTCATTGCAATGGTTATTAATAAGACCACTGCAGATAGTAATTAGACCATTACATGTAAAAGATGGCCACATCAGTCCAGTATGGCATTTTGTTAAACTAACACCCACATTTGGTTATGTGCAGGAAAAGCCTGATTTCCACTTCACTAGTTATTTTCATATTATTGTAACTTGGAATGACATGGGCTTTTGGATTAGAATCTGAAAGTGCAACTTTAAGAGTTCTTATATAATTTTCTTACATGTGGCTTTTTTATCATTAGGATATAATTGATACTGGTAAAACAATGAAAACATTGCTGTCTCTGGTAAAGCAATACAATCCAAAGATGGTGAAAGTAGCCAGGTGAGTTATGATTACTGCTGCTTGTGTTGTGTATTACTTTTTAAAGAACAATAAAGGATGATGAAATAGGATTATAGAATACTTCTGTATTTGAAAGGAAATCTTTCCCCCCATGACTCAAAGGTGAAAACATCTTTTGTGGAATTGTACCTGTTCACGTTTTCTCTCATATAGAAGGTCATTGTAAAAAAAGTGCATTTATTTAGGCAGGAACACTTTTCTATTATAGAATTATAGAAGATGAGGGCTGGAAGGGACCTCAGGAGGCCATCCAGTCTGACCCCCTGCTCAAAGCAGGACCAACCCCAGCTAAATCATCCCAGCCAGGGCTTTGTCAAGCTGGGCCTTAAAAACCTCTAAGGATGGAGACTCCACAACCTCTGTAGGTAACCCATTCCAGTGCTTCACCACCCTCCTAATGAAAAAGCTTTACCTACTATTCAACCTAGACCTCCCCATTGCAACTTGAGACCACTGTTCCTAGTTCTGTCATCTGCCACTACTGGGAATAGCCTAATTCCATTCAATTTAGAACCTCTCTTCAAGTAGTCGAAGGCTGCTATCAAATCCCCCCCTCATTCTTGTCTTCTGCAGACTTTAAACAAGCCCAGTTCCCTCAACCTCTCCTCATAAGTCATGTGCCCCAGTCCCCTAATCATTTTCGTTGCCTTCTATTGGACTCTCTCCAGTTTGTCCATATCCTTTCTGTAGTGGGGGGTGCAAAGTACTCCAGATGTGGCCTCCCCAGTGCCAAATAGAGGGGAATAGTCACTTCCCTCAATCTGCTGGCAATACTCCTACTAATTAGCCCAATATGCCGTTAGCCTTCTTGGCAACAAGGGCTGTTTAATGGATTCTGTAGTGAAGAAGGAGGGGGTGTGTTTATGTGTATGAGTGTGTTGCGCATTCATTTTATCTTGATTATCTGAAGATTTTTTTCTAGAAACCTCCTAATGTGACGTTCCTTTTCCCCTCTAAAGTAAGATTTACCTCTGAGGTCTGACTTACATTTACCAGTGAGAATTTTTTTTTTTTTTGCAGGAGATGCACTAGTGAGATAGTTTTTGTTTATAGCAAACCTGTTATACTTTAAAAATACACAGGCTTTATAGGGATTGATTTTCCTATTCAAAATCTGTAATTTATTTACATACAGTATTTCGTCTGAGCTTTCTCATTAGTTTTAAGGGTTGTTTTTTCTTTATGGTTGGATGTCAGACTGTTCACATGGATCTGATTGCAGAATGGGGGCCTGGTTAGCAATTTTTAAAATTGCCATTAGCCTGTCATAACTGGATGCAGCTAGGCTATAACCATCAAATGTCTGAGAGGAATCTGGCCACATGATTTGCTGGGTTTTACTTTTTAGGTTTTTTAATTTTTTAGTCAAAATATTTTTAATACATGGATTTTGATTTAAAAACTTGTGACTAAACAACTAAAACTGATGATAATTTTACATTACTAAGAATGTACCTGTCAAGCCTAATGGTTTTTACATGTCAGATTGCTTGTTCTCTTACATTGTCAAACTGAATCTTTTGTGCATTTCACAATAAAGGCATATTGACTGATAGGCATTATCGATAAATACGGGATAGTCAGGCAGTGTTGCCATACCAATACCTAAAGGTTGTTAGAGGTGCCTCAGATTGCTCCTTTTGTGGGTAATCTTGGAGTGACCTGTAGAGGGGGAGATTGATACAGACTTCTTATTGGTTTGTCATCTCTGACGTCACAACAACACGTTGAGGAGATGAAAGAATGTGCCAAAGAGCTGTATGTCTTTGCTAAGCTCTTTAAAATAGGCCCCTGCCATTACATTTTACATCATATACATATAGTATAATAGTAAACGAGATTCTGGTCAGATTATGTAACTTTAAAAATTCAAGAGAAAAGAGTTTTTTTGTAATACTGAAAATTTGTCCAAGATCTAAGCAGTAAACATGCAAATACCAGAGTTAGTATAAGGTTGAAGATATTTTACATTCTTATACATGTAAAGACTAGCCTGTTGGTGTGTTTTTCATTGCTATGTAATGCAGCTGTTGCACAGAGGTTCCAACATCCCCCAATATAGAATTAGAGTTGCTTGGTCAAATCCCAAACCGGTAACAGCCCCCCAAAATTAAGTCATCCAACCAAAATTTCCATAAACTTCAAACGTCATCAAAGTCTGAAAGCAGACACGTTTCTGGAAACCCAGCTGAATGGTAGGCTCAGAGATACGAAGGGATTTAGTGTGATGTTGATAGGCCATGGCAGATCCTCTCCCCTCCTTAAGGGATGTGGTTGTCTTGCTGGTAGGGAAAGGCATATAGGGGAATACAGAGAGAACACTTGTGAAAAGTTGACCAGAGGGCAAGTATCTCTCAGAGAGAGATGACAAAAAGCATCATGATACTAGGGAGTGGGTCTTAGCAGGAGCTCTTCCTTCACCTCTCTTCTCAGAGATCCTCTTCCCTTAAGCAGGTGGCATTTTTGAGTACATGATCAGCTTGAACTGTCTCCAGTGTTCAACCATCGGACACCGGGGACCATCTCTCTTCTGTTCTCCTCTCCATGCCTTCCCGTGTCAATGGCAGCAAATTCCAGATACCACAACGGCCCTTTATGTGAGGGAAGAAGCTTCCATTGACTACCTTGAATCATTTAAATGGTTTCTAGATATGTGGTGTTGGGTAAAAAGTATGAGAACACTCACTGTGTTCTCCTTTCTCTTGACTTCCTGTAAAGTGCTGTTTTGTTCTGAAAAGTGAAAGCAAAAATGGCACCTTCTTCACTTTGCAAATCTGCTCGTTGTTTGCATTCTGTTACTTTTCATCACTCAAGTCAGCAGATGTATATTCTTTCTTTACTACTGTTTGCTTGATAGAGTCACCACAACTGAAAAAGGGGCAGCAGGATTCCATTTCTGTGTGCACTCATCAACAGGAAAGTTTGAGATTCTTCTAGGGGGACAATCGGCTGATGGTGTGCAAGAAGGAAGGAACTCAGTTTGGCTCTCACATCATAGGCTGAATTTGTACGTGTGACTGATAACTAGAAAAGCTGTCTCTTTTTGTGTGAATGGAGCACTGTTTGTGAAGTTTCTTAGGCAAAATGAACATGGAACCTCGTTATGCCAGTTTACAGAATCACTTTTCAGAACTGTATTTTACCATAACTCCAGGCTGAATTTTCTAGTCTCTGCCTCAGATGCATGTTTGACTCATGTCTTTTCAGCTAGACTATTAACTGTTTGCGATTCAGTCTTGATCCAATTAATGTGATTGTTGGGATGTACAAATAAGATATATTTAATTGATGAAATTCTGCCTTCAGTCACAGCCATTCAATGTCAGTGAAGTCTGATTGGCTTGTTTTTTAGTAATTTATTCTCTGTCTAGTTTATTTGAACATCTTGTTGATGCTGGTTTCCATATTTCAAATTTATACTGGTTTTAATTGACAGCTTGTTGGTGAAAAGAACTCCTCGAAGTGTGGGATATCGACCTGACTGTAAGTGACTCTTTTTTGATAATCATCAGGAAATATTTTTAAATCAACTAAGAAACACATGATCAAAGGGTATAGAATCATTTTAGTCAAACTTAAGCATTCCAGATATTCTTAATCTCCAGTTCACCTTTTTCTTCTCTTCGGCAATATACTGTGATTTTAGTACATTACAGTACATGTTGGCAGAATTATCTTACTTTGACATACTTTGTATGTTAAAGGGACGTTGTCTGGTAGGTATGTCCAAAATACAAGTGGTTCTTCGAGTGATTGTCCATGTTCCACAAGTGGTTCTTCGAGTGATTGTTCTACTTCTGATGCTCATGTGACCAGTGCACACAAGATTGGATTCATTTGGCCAGCAGTATCTGTTGGGATTGCATCTATGCCCGAGGGCATAAAGGGCACAGCAGGTCCAACCATCCCTCATTTCCTCCTTGGTGCCCATTGCTGTATGCCAGACCCTTTGATAGGCCCTGCATCTGATGTATATTATGCAAACTAAAACCTGATTTACTTTATAACTAATTAGTATATTATTATAGACAGGGTAGCGTTGGTTTAGTGTAGTAGTACTAATATTTGATAACTCTTGACTATAAGATAAACAAAACAACAACAACAAAACCTTTTTCTTCTTAGAGTTAGGGATTTCCCCAGTAGAGGGATCTAACCTGCCCCTTTTGCAATGCAGCTATGCTGCTGAAGGATGGATAGCCGAGATGCCATCTGATAGGTGTATTATCTGCCATTTTTCCTCAAAGAACACAAAAAGCGAGAGGCTTGCCTTAAATTATTTCAGCTAGTACAAGCTACAAGGGCCTCCTTGGACCTGGAGAAAAAAAGCTCTGCTAAGTCTGAACAGCCTTCATCTTGCATCACTTCTGTATGCTCCCACTCAGCTCCTAGTTACCCTGCTCACTGATCCAAAAACATCTCAGCTGAGACCAGCAGAGCAGCTAAGTCATCTGAGCGTGGTAGGGAAGAACATGGCTCCAACAGAGAGCACAGATCTAGGCCTTCTTCAGAGGGACATAGTAGAAAGAGGCTTCCTCAAAGGGTAGCTTATGGCCCAGAAGGGGTCCCTCTGACATCCTCACAGAGACCATCTCAAGGGTCGAAGAGTACCATCTTAAGAGGAGCTCTGAACTTGGCCCAGTGCTCACAGCCTCAGCACCTACAACTCCTGTGTTGATGACGGTGGTACAGCTGTTCTTGGTACAGACCTCAGCTCTGAAGCTGGTTTTGGTAGCAACTGACCTAACAGCGACTGCTTAGCCTGAATCACAGCCGCTGTCTTCAGGGGTGAGGGTGCCCTCTGCCATATCAACCTCTAGTACCATTCCAGTACCGAGCACCTTCTGTGTCCTGGCACGAGCAGAGCCCATAGCTCGCCTTGGGACTCCTGTTAAAGGAGGCACAGTTGGCTATCGCTCACCCGGTCAGCAGCAGGAGCGTGACAATGAAGAACAGCAGCTTACCTCCTTGTCCTTAGCAGGCCAGGCAATGGTGCCCATTACTTCTGCACAGCCTGGTGACTATAAGATGTTCCAGGACTTTCTGACGCTCTTGAGGTCCCTGCAGAAGTTGTGCAGGAAAAGTTTTGCAAGCAGCTGGATATTCTACACGCATTGATGCCCAGACAATTGAGCAAGTATTGTAGCTAGTAAAAAATCTTGGGCACATGCTAGCATCTGGATAAAGTGCCATAAAAATGCAGACAGGTGATACCAGGTTCTATCTGGCTTTGAATAATTTTAGACATATCCAATCCAAGGGTCCTTGGGTGTACCTCTTGTACCTGAGAGATCCGGACAACTAAGACCACCAAGAACACGACTAAGAGACAAGGATCCAAAAAGACTGGATTTATTGGGCAGAAAAAGTTACTCTTCAGGAAGTTTACAAATATTTATTGCTAATTATCAGCCCCTATTAGCTAAATAATTATTTAAATGGGGATAAAGTATCAAATTCTATTGGAAAAACTTCCTCAGGACAGCAGGAAGGAAATGAAGCCCTTTGGTACCAAGGGCCAACTGATAGCCTGTACTTCTCTATAGGCCATGTTAAATGCCTCAGACACAGCAGTGAGATCTGTGGCCATGTCCATTGCTATCTACATAGGGCTTTGTGAGTCCAGTCTGTAGGAATACCAAAAGGGATCTAAGCGACTGTTGAGGACCTCCCATTTGAAGATTCTGACCTTTTTAACATGCTCAATGAAAACTTGCAAAGCACTTGGTGATCTTTGGGTGTCTACATGCCGGAACCTACAAGAAAACAAGCCAAGCTCCAGAGTTACTCTAAACAGAGATCTGCTCTGAATGTTAGTTAGCAGAGAGCCTTGGAGCCACCGAGGAAAAAGGTGGAGGTTCCAACAGAGGAGACCCTATGCCTCTTCATCTGCCACTCGCTCTGCATCCACCTCAAGGCAGCAAATTGATGAGAGCCTGTTGGAGCCTGTAGACCATCTTTCTACAAAGGCAGCCTTTTTAGTACCTCCCACATCAACGCCAAGGCTAGGGGAAATTTAGGTGCCTGTGGCTGGTCCACTTTATACCATGTTCCATAAAGACAAGGGGACCGTTAAGACTCGCCCTGCATTTTTACCGAAAATAATCTTAAGACTTTTTCATTTGAATCATGTGATTTGTCTGCCTGTTTTCATTTCCAAGCCCCATTCCCACCAAGGGGGACCAAACTGTACTTTTGTTGTGGTCAGGAGTCTTTTGTTTTACCGCGACAAGACAAAAACCACACAGACACTCCTGAAGACTGTGTAGCATGTGCTGACAGGATGATGATCAGGCAGTATGAACCCAGACGCTCTCTGCATGGGTTTGATTGAATGAGGGAATGCTATGAGCTAGCTAACTTGATTAATTCCACCCATGTGGCTTAGAGCGTGCTCCACCAGAGCTGAGGCAACTTCTGCGGCTTCCCTGAGAAGCCTACCTGTTTCTGACATCTGCAGGGTGGCTACCTGGGGATCAGTCCGTGCTTTCACACAGCGTTCTTCCCTACTTGAGGCATCAAGATCTGATGCCCGCTTTTGCAGTGTTGCCCCGTAGTCTTTATTCAGATGCACTTCAAGCACCAATCTCCTATCTACCAGGTCACTGCTTGCAAGTCACCAGAGGTGGACTGCACATGGACTATTGGTTGGAGAGGAAAGAACAGTTCCTTACCTTACAGTAACTGTGGTTCTTTGAGATGTGTTGACCTCGTGTGTTCCATGACCCATCCTTCTTCCCCACTACATTGGAGTCCTGTAATACCTGCATTCTGCATTGGTGAAGGAACTGATGGATGATTTGGCTCACTCTGCCCTTTATGGCCTCAGCAGACCCTGCAATTCAAAAGAATCTGATCTTTCTGCCTGGGGATGCATGGGCACCAGAATTGGAATCCATGTGGCCAACACATCCCGAAGAACTAGTTACTATAGAGTAAGTAACTTTGTGTGCAGGAAACTTTAAATAAAACCTAAATGTGTAGAAATGCTTCCATGACTTTCAAAAATTTCAATACAGATAGATTTTTTTTGGATTAAACGTTTGCAAGCTATACATTGCAACATTGTGCTACTGTATGAAAACCAGAAAATGAAATTAGCTAGTCTGTTTCCATGTCTAAGATGAGTGAAATGAATGAAGTAAATGAACTCGATAGTATAAAAGAAAAATTCGATTTTTAGAATAGTTTAGAAACTGAGGATGCTGAAGAAGAACAAATAAGGACATTTGTTTTTTGTTTATTTAAATTTGCTAATATGACTGGGTTTTTTTTTTTTTTAAATAAATACTGGTACATGAAGTCTAACAAAATGATGAATTATGGTCCTTTCCAGTTGTTGGATTCGAGGTGCCAGACAAGTTTGTTGTGGGTTATGCCCTGGATTATAATGAATACTTCCGAGATTTGAATGTAAGTAATGTTTTTCATTATATTTTTTACTCGTCAGGAGAAAAGGGGAGAATTCAATTGTTTTCCTCTTAAACTGTACTTCATGATCACTCTGTTAGTGACTAGGGAACAACTTCAGCCCCAGAGCAACCTGTCAGTTCTCTTTAGTAAGGCCAAGATGAATCTTTCCCTTATCACTGGAGAAAGGCAGCTACACCCTCTTTATTGACTAGGTGTGAACAGTGTAACAACTGCAGTTGGGGTTTCTTGTCTCAACAGGATTTTTCACTATTAACAACAGAAGGACAATTTGGAATAAAGAGTGAACCGCTCTTGAATTGCGTTCAGTTTCTCCTGAGTCTCATTCTGGGTGGCACAAGTCCCTGGGTAGGACTCGGGTGGGATATGGGGAGTTGACATTTTGGTACAAAAAACAGACTTGAACATTATTCTATATAAATCAACTCATGAAATTAGTGATGAATAATGAATACTGAAATGCGTGGTACACTTCAATTTTTTTCTCTATATAATTGCATTATTGAATAAATGTCAAACATCTATGAGTAAGACTGAAGTTTTAGTTTTCTAACATGAGCTTTTTGTTTTGTTTCAGCATATTTGTGTGATTAGTGAGACTGGGAAAGAGAAATACAAAGCATGAGAGCATAGTTCAAGTGGTGTGACAACAGAGCTTTGCAACATTTTATTTACTGAGGCCTGTCTTTAATAGACTTGATCTCTGGTACACTAGCTAACAGTCCAGCCTCATTTTCATATGCTTTCTATAGCAGTATAAGAAACTTGTCTTCATTTATATTTTCAAAAGGTCAAATAATTAGTACAGTTTGATTTTTCATTTGCACTGTGACTATCGACTATCACTTCCCCTGGACGGGTTGTGCGGTTTGTGAGCTGCACTATTTAAAGTGGTAAATTGCTTAAATCTACAGCTGAATGATTCAAAGTACTATTAATGTAAGCCATTTTAAGAAAGGGAAATATATTAACAATATTTTTAAATATGTAAATTATTTTAATGCACAATTGTGATTATTGATAACTGTCCTCTTGGGGTGTTGGAAAGCATAAGAAGCAGCCAGTGATAGTATCTGTATTCTCCAAGGTGTTAACCACGACTCTTGGAGTTGCCTTATTGCCATTAAAGGAAATCTGAGTGAGAAACGTCAGTTTGGGCTGAAGGGAGATGGAATGACGCAACAGAATGTTTAAAAACTAGTTCTCACTGAGCTGCCCCTTTCTCATAGGTCAATTTTTTTTCTTCAAAATATTCATCAGCCAGAGGGAATTGCCTTTGAAATATGAACAACTTTAATATATTTTACATTTGTTTAAAAAAAAAAAAGGTAAAGTTTATAAGAGCCACAAAGCAACGTATTTTAAATAAAAGGCTGTTCTTTAAAATAAAATCTATACCCCTAACCCTCGTTGCATACGTTAACATGCTCTTGAAATGTGCTTTTTGCTAATGATATTTGGGCCCAAGTCTTTCTAACTGTGAAGGCAGACTCTGTGCCTTTGCTGATTTCTCAGAGTTTTCTGTTAATTCTTGTATACCATATATTGAAAAACTATAGTACTGGGGGAAAAAGCACAGAAATACTTCCATGTTCTATACCAAACCAGATTCAGAGAATATAATGTTTAAACACTGTTGTTTGGTCTGCTTTGACGAGGTATATAGTGAAGATAATTGCTTATTAAACACATGCATATGGAAAAATACAAATATTTTGTGAGTGATCCTTTCGTTTTGTCCTGTTGAGTCGTCTGTGCACTAGAGATACCTTGAAGAATGCTGGTATTGTTCTGGACATAGTGCCACGTTTTTCAGTCTCTTGACTTTCACAGTTCCTGTGCAATATACTTGATATCCGCCTTGTCTATCAGGATTTGACATCATGCATATTATTTTCTCGCCAGGCAAGCTGTTCTAAATGTATTAGTATATATTGGATCATTTTGTTTTTCTTTTGGAAGTTTAGATTGTTTCCATAATTTTTCCCAGTAGTGCTCATTGTTAGAGAAAGATTGTCTGTGCATGGTGTGGTCTGACATAGCTACAGAGTTAATGAGCGTAACTGCAACACGCATTATTTGCAAAATGTAGTTTAGTCTCAATAGTCATAATCAGTAAAGGACTTTTATTTTGTGAATCTCATCATTACTGAATAGTATACTGGTCATGTGTGACTGACCTGCATTTTTTAATGTCGCAGTGTTGAGTTTTATACTTAACATTCCAAAGAGTTTCTCTAAATCCATTATGCAGTAGTTGACTATTTAGCATTTTGTCTTAGTTTCCGAAATGGTGTTTGCACATGTCTTTTCAAGGTCAGGAATTGGCCCTTGGACTTTGCTTTTGAGTATATGTGTATGCTTAGCAGTGCCAAGAAAAGGAATGGAGGAGCAAAATAAATATTTGAAGAGAGAAATGTATAAAATCCTCCCAAAATCACTTCACCCAGTTGGCCTTTGACTTAGTCTTGGGTGCATTTAGGGCCTAAGGACCCATTGACTTGGATAATAGTTCTCTAGTTCACTGGAGCGTTCTGAAAATAAATCCATTAATATGTGTAAGGAATACAGACAGTACACTGATGGAGTGGAGAGGCAAAAAATGAGTGTCAAGGATGTTTAGTACTTTGTAGCTACCCTGGCTACCTGTTCTGTCTAACATCGTTCCCCGCCAATATGCTGAACTGCTGCGACACTCTGTGAAGCTCAGTGAATCAGGAAAGCAGATGTCTTCCTATCCACCAAGACCTTGACAATGCCCCCCCACGCTTAGTCCTGCAAGCCTTTCTGGGAATATTTGCTTAGCCTCATGCAATCACGTTACAATCAGGAGAAGGCTTGAAAAGCAGATTGGACTAAACACGACTTTAAAAATCTGCACCTCATGCTTGATCCCACGCAAGAAGGATCCTGGCTTTGACCTTCCACCAGCGCCCAAGCATAATTTTTTCAGGCCCAGTACAAACTTGTAACATGAGCCCCCTCCCTCCCACACACCTACCACAATCCGTCAGCCCGTACATACAATCCCATGAACCATGAAAAAAGTCTGAATTCTGAAATTACTGTTCCATATTCTACATTTCTGAAAAATGCCCCCTGCCTCTTTCCTATTTTTGTTTCACATAACACCCAGCCTGAGAGTCCTGCAAGTTTGCTGACCATTTTGTAACTTTTTTGGTCATCATAAAGGTAGTATATCCTGTCAGTGTCTTGATTCTGTCACCTGCTTCCCTAGTCTGATTGGCTGCAGTGAATCTCGCATGATCTGGACAATAGATACAGATACAGGGAAATAAGTTTCTATAAATATCCTCAGGCACAATCTACAATTTAGCCTCAATTTTTTTCTTCGTGGTAAGGGGAGTTGCAGCCTGGGCCGGGAGCCCCCCCAGGGCCTCTGGGTCCTGGTGCAGTGTACCCTTCCTCCACCCCCCATGTGGGGGCCCTGCCTCCCACAGACATCTTAGTCCACGCTGAACCGATTCTGAACCAACCATGGCAGATGTGGACACTGAAGGCACAAATGGAAAATCAAGGACTCTTCAGCATGTCTGTGGCTCCCCACAACAGACCATCCAACGTCTCGCCGATGGCTTCATTTGTAAACATGAAGGAGGCTTTGTTGCAATACGTTCTGCCCCTGCTGATGTAGCCATCAGGCTCGATCAACTTCAGGTGAAATTGTAGTTGCTGTTCTGTGCCAGCCATACGAAAGAACAAAATGATGACATAGGATTAGATCCTTAAGCAATCTGTCCTGACGCATTCTGTCTGTCTAAGTACTTGTAGACACCATCACTGTGGTGTCTGAGAGCCTCAAACTAATGGATTTATCCTCACAATGCCCTAGAGGTGTAGAAACATCCCCCTTTAACAGATGGGAAACGGAGCCACAGGAGAATTAAGGGTACGTCTATACGGTAGCCAGGGGTGTGATTTGCAGCTCATGAAGACGTACCTGTGCTGGCTTTTAATCCAGCTAGCTCACTAAAATAGCAACGAGGACATGGCAGCACAAAGTGCTCAAACAAGCACACACCCAAGCAAGCTGAAGACACCATGGTGTCCTCTCTGCTATTTTTAGCGAGCTAGCTGGATTAAAGCTAGCATGGGCACATCTACACCCTTGGCTGCAACGCGGACGTATCTTAAGTGACTTGCTCAGGGTCATGCAGGAGGAGTGGCAGAGCTGGGAATTACTCCAGATCTCTTGTGCTCCGTTAAAATGTCTTAACTACAAAACAGTTCTTCCATTCTGTTGTAGGGTCAAAGGGCCAATAGACTTTAAAAAAGTCTTATATATGGATGGGTAAGTTGTAACATTTGTGAATAGTTTAGTTAAAATAATCTGTTTTATTTTCCCAGTACGTACAATCCTGGGAACTTTTTTTTGCACTTCGTATATGCATTGTAGATGAAGTTTGTTTACCATTCTGAAGCACTGCTCTGATTTTATAAGTTTATGTGCTATTATATTAATATAAAAATGTGGTTCACAGTAAGAAACTTCACTGTACACTATTTTGCCCTAGAACACTTCTAACTTATTGCAGTCTAGTCATTTTTAATTTTAAAAACACAAATTATATACTTATCCTGAAAAGAAATAGAAAATAATTTCCTGTGTTGTCCTAGTATAAAGGACTGGGGTTTTAGCTGCATTTTTAGGTTAAACTCTCACATTCTGTAACACTTGTTATAGGGCAGACCTGCCTTGAGCGCCCGCCTGTGGCTGGCCATGGTACAGCAGGCTTGATTGCCTTAATTCCCACTTTGGCCCTGGTAATTCCACTTTAGGCCCTTGCTTAATACCCCTCCTTGGGGCTGGTGTATTACCAAAATAATAGTTCAAATAATCCCCAACAAAAGTCTGTGTCTCAGCTGGTGTATATAGTCCTTAAAACCCCATTTTTCCCAGTTGGAAACACTCCCTCCTCCCCCATCTCTGTGCTTGGAGATCTTTACCAAGGGAGCATCTCTCACTCTCCCTGCCCCTCACGTCCCCCTGGGTCCACATCTGCAGCAGGGAGATGGTAGCAGGTAAAACCCTGTGTGCCTTCAGCCTTCTCTGGACCAGCTTTGGCTCTCTAGCTTAGACAACAGCAGGCAACTCCCCCTGCTGCTCGCCATCCCTCTGGTCCTGGAC
The DNA here is from genome assembly GCA_007922155.1 of Mesoclemmys tuberculata. Classification (NCBI taxonomy): domain Eukaryota; kingdom Metazoa; phylum Chordata; order Testudines; family Chelidae; genus Mesoclemmys; species Mesoclemmys tuberculata. The sequence goes on from ML675622.1 coordinate 4,415,526, forward strand.
AGGCAGGTCAGCTGGAAATGCCCCTTGCTGCTCTCCCTCGGGAACCACATACTGTCTCCTAGCTCTGACAGCTGTCACCTGCCAACTGCTCACTCTTAGGCAGCTCTGACCTGCCTTTTTCCTGACTTGACCCTCAGACAGCCCTGACTCTCCAGGTCTCTGAGTCTTCCGGATTGCCTTTTTTTTTTCTTTTAATAGCCCCAGGTTCTGCCCCATACTCTTTAATTGGCCAAACTGGGATCACCTGTTCTGACATGGACGTTCAACCTGCTTCATTTACAGAGGCCACATATATATGGGGGGTTAAAAATGCTTGGTTTTGAATGGTTACAGAAGGTCATATGCAGTCCCCTGCCACAGCAGTCATCCAGCGAGTTTATAATGGCTAATTCAAACCACAGAACATTTCTTTTAGCTGCCTACATTCTACAAATTACAATGCTGCTGTATGGAACTTTTGTTTTTCACAGCAGTTTCACATCTTGGTTATTAATTGAAGCTTAAAGTATTCTAGATAAAGCATTAATGAAGCTTGACTAAAAGTCTTTTTACAGTTTGACTGCTTGCCATTCATTCAGTTTCATTTTTGTATGCTATTGCAATAGAAAATATACTGAGGATCCAGCTGAACAAAAACATTTAAATTGCCTGGTAATTGTACATTAAACTAAACAGTAGTTACTCTGCATCTTAAATTAAGTCCATTTACATTAGTGCTAATCTGATACTACTTGTAGGTAGTTACCAAAGCCCTGTCTTTGTGTGGTGCTAACTGACCCTTCCAGTTGCACCTGGCAGGATCAGATCTCAAAAATGTACCCTCTCTTTTATTAGTGAAAGGAGGAGAAGCAGTAGTCATACTTTTTTTTTCTTTCCTTTCTCCACCATAAGCCCTTATGAGGATCTGAAAGTCACTTTATTTCGCAAGCAAAATGAAGGTCTGGGAACCACTTTTGTGAGATAACGTCCTGACTCTCTAAGGGTACCATGATCCAGCAGGGTTACCGCTGCTGCAGGCCTCAAAATGAAGACACTGTAGTTCTGGAAGCCCGTCAGGAGCAACGTGAAGAGAGGAAAGGAAAAGGACAGAGCTGAAGGTGAGGGATTTTTTTTTTTTTACTTGGAAAGCTGCTGAGGAAGGGACATGCGAGCAACAATTAAGTAGCAGCTAATTTGGATTGCTACAAAGGCATTGGGGGGGAGGCTTCTTTCAGCTTGACTCTGCTGAGTTCATCAGTCACAGATGCTGAAAAGCTTCCCTAGTAGTACACTAAAATGCATGCAGGACTGGCCTCTCGGTGTCTCGTTAGTCCAGATGTGGCTGAATCATCCCCTTCCTCGCAATGGCTGTAAGTGACAAGTGATTCTTGGCTTCTTCCTTTCCAGCTACAATCAGGGAAAAAACCTTCCTGAGTTTTTCGAGTGTCTCTAGTTTACTGACAGTAAGTTGCCTATTTGTGAACTATGAACGTCGGCGCTGGAAAGGGCCTCTTCCAAGGAGACTGCCACCTCTGCCAACCTTTACATGTCCATGGTAAACTGGCCTCTGCAACTGGCTAGTTAGTTCCTGATCAGTCCACTGCCCAGTTTATGCCTTCTGAAATCCCATTAATATTGGGATTGCCACAGGATATCAGCTGGGTCAGAATTTGGCCCCATTTCTTTTTCTTTATACTTGCTCTATCAGGGGGAACAGAGTAAAAAAAGTCTCTAGTTTCCATTGGAATATCTGTTATTTCCATGGTAGTTTTTTCTCTTTTATATGACAGAAGTTTAAATGCCTTTACTCTGTTAAATTGTGCAGGTGCAGCAAATGCAGTTCACTTTTTGAATCTTGCTTTTTAGGGTCTAGGAGGTGTTCATTTGGCAGATGAGATCGCCCTCTGCTGAACAGTACCTGTCAAACACATTCAAGTGCAATGTGCTAAATTTAAAGCATTTGGATAGGATTTTCATGGTGACTCAGTGTTGGCCTAACTCTGCTCCCGATATAGCGGGACATTGACTTAAAAGGGAACAGAGTTAGGCCTACAAGGAACACTTCTGAAAAAACATCTTCAGTATACAACTGCAAATAGCATTAGGGCAAAACTGAAGCTATTTACCTTCCAAGGACCAATTCTCCCCCAGATGATAACAGGGCTGGAAAAGCCAGACCTGCCATGCAAATCAATTTCAATTTGGTGTCTAACCACTCCATTTTAGAAGCAGCTGCTGCCACCCAGTGACAAACAGGCTTCAGTGTGGCTTGCAAGCCCTCAGGCAGTCATGTACTCTCTGTCACCTTCAAGGAATGTTGCCATGTTTATCAGACATTGGTCTGGTAAACATCTTGGTGTTTCTTCCTTCTGATTTTTCCCCTGCTCCCTCTCCTAAACATACCAAAAATTACTTGAGTTTGACAAGAAAACTTAAATGTGATATTAGAAATGTCATGTGCTGTGTATGACTAACTTTTTAGGTTAGTAACAGCACAAGCTAGTTAGCTTTCCCACCTGCTACAGACCACCAACCTTTGTGCATCTTCCACACTCCCTCCTTTCCACGTCTGCTACATCTCCTCTCAGTTACACATACACACTCAAAGGTAGTTGTTTTCATTCCATGGAGTAAGGCTGGATGCTTGCTCTCATTTGGTTTAGCACCACGGAGATTGAGACCTGAGATACTGGATCGTTTTTATATAAAAACTTATAATGAACTTGAAACTGAGTTGTATTTTGAGTAGTTTAATACCTTCCTCCATTATTTGAGCATGAAAGCCATTCCCTTATGAATGTATAAGGTAAATGCAGCCTGCTGCCTTCATGATACTTGGAGTTTTCAACTTCAGAAAAGGTTTAAAGCTGAATTTTTTTTCTTACAGCCAGTTAATTTCCAAGAGGCCGTGGTGCATCCAGACCCGTACCCACTTACTCTGTGACTAGCTTGCTGGAGGCTTGCTGTAGAAGGCTTGATTTTATTATTATTAGCTCTGACTAGGATTGTTTTGCTAGATGCTTGTTTGCCTTCCCCATCTTTAAGCCATGATGACGCATCTCACTTTGCAGCTCTCATGGTTTCATATCCTGCACGCTGCCATTCCAGCTGAAGATAACTGGCCAGGATGCCCTTGTGGTCTCAACCAAGTCAGCATCTTATTTAAGCAGAGGAATCTCTGTTACTAAAAGGAGAGACTTCTTGCATGCACACCCTCTTTCCATGGACACGTGTTGTAAAAGTTGGACATAGATGTAGTTAAAAAGGGACCCAGTAGGACATTTACTGTTTATTTTGTTCTTTTTCTGGTGCAAGGAATAAGACCCAGTTAATAATCGTTGCTTGTGTTACCATATTGCTAAGCCCTAGTCATGAACCAGGTCCCCCTCATCCTAGGTGCTGTATAGGTATGGGGGGACAGGGGGAGTCAGCTTCTGTTCCAAAGAGCTTACAATCTTATGTATAAAACAAGAGCCCCCGGATGGATATAGACGGGTAGCTGGGGGATTGCAATGAGATAAGATAGGTCAGCATGGTACACAATGGTATCAGTGCACCATTGTCAAGCGTTCTTTTTAAATAGGTACCACAGCAAAGGACAGTATTATGGAAGGAGTTGGAGAACCATGGAGCAGCTTGGCAGATGGGGGAAAAGAATCAACCATTGATCTCAGAACATTACCTTGTTAAAATAGGCACCCAATGGTAGGTCTCTTGGTTTTCAGTCTGGCTTAAAGACTAGCGTAACGATGCGTGGTGCATTGTCTTGGCTACACCCTACATTCTACACCCAGCAACTAAACAGAAGAGACATGGTGGGATGTACATTAACTTACCATAAAGAACTTCAGGTTTTCAACTTTATAAATTGATTAAACTTTGGAAGACAAATTGAAGAAATCTTCCATACACATGAATTCCAGGGCACCAGACTTACCTGTTTTTAATAAATGTATATTGGGACTGTTTGTTTCATCTAACGGATTAATGTTAATATGTGTATGTGCATTAAAGACAAGTACTGAATATATATATATAAAATCCAAATAGTCCTGTACGCTCAGCCTGCTGCAGCACGCTGATCATCGGCCCCTTCATAAAACTGATGTTAGGTCAACGCTTTCTCGTGCTATTTTATTTGTGTAACCTTTGCAAAAAGAGTTGTCGTTGGATTGGAGGAGTCGCTGTCAAAGCAGTGTTGGTGTGCTGACCTGAGGCCAAACTGCTAACGTGTTGGAGGAGGAAGAGTTATGTTTTAGAGAAATATCGGTAAGGGTTTTCATCCCTTTAACAGAACAAAGGCACAGAAATACAGCCTTAAATTCTCCTCACTGTGACTGCACACAAATATTCTTATGCTCAATTTTTTGAAGCAGGTACTATATATAGTCCTATGTGTTTGTACAGTACCTAGTTCACTGTGAAGTTACAGATATATAAATAGAATGAATATTCGAGTTGGAAGGGACCTTAGGAGGTCATCTAGTCCAACCATCTGCTCAAAGCAGGACTAACCTCAGCTAAATCATCCAATTCCAGTCCAAGAGCTATCCTGCTGTAACAATTCTCCTGATTAGCTGTACTCAAGGTGGCTTACGCCTACCTCCTCTCTGACGATTGCTATCTAACATCTGATTTCTAAAATGATGGCACAGGGGCTCATGGCAAATCATGTTTCCACTTAATTACGCATTATTCTTATAGATAGAGACTTGCCTTATTTACTGTGTAAATATGTTCCATTAGAGCGGTTTTTACGAGGGCTGTATTGTACTAACTATGGTACTATTTTTCCTGTTGGCTTGATTTATTCACTAAAATTGCCTGCTTGTTCAGAGTTCTTGGAGCTTCTTACCCTTTTTGTTCAGCACCAGCGTAATACCACTTTAATCTCTGTAACATCCCTTAGCAGGAGACTATGTTCATTCCTTGCAGGGAGTGAACTCAGTGACCTCATAGGATCCTTGTATTTTGTAACTTCTAGAGGGTGAATCCCAGGTGAATAACCATAAAACATAAAGCTTTAGTTTACCCGTCAAAGTTTGGTCATGGTCAGAAAAATGACTATAAAAATATACCACACTATTTCCTGTGTGTTTATCACAGTTGCTTACCTTACTGATAATTTTTTTGCTGCGAAACAACGACAGCTGAGGAAGACAGAAGTGGATTTTGCCTCCTAAATCTTGAAAAACAAAATTTTCAAGTTTCAATTGCAGAATCTTATCACTGGTGATGATTTAAGAAACTCAGATCCAATAGGTAGGACTGTCGATTCAAAATGTCCCTTGACTTTGACTTGTGAACCAAACAAATCTGTTGTGTAAGTAACAGAGTGAGAAATATGGAAATTCAGAATGACTAATAGCACTTTAAAATGGTCAGTTCTGATCGCTATGCTTTAGTGAAATGATTAGCGGAAAGAAGTTTTTCATACAGTGATTAAGGACCTGATTTTCAGTTTCTCATCTTACAAATGCAAATGAACGACTGTACATACATATCTGTCTGACTTGCTGTTGCAATCATAGCTAGATGTCCAAATACTACCATTTGTACCTACAAGTAATTGTGGGCACAAAATTATGCATGTAAAATTAGGTCAGGTGAGACCTCTTTAAAATCAAATCTCAACTGTGTACATTTATTTTGATTCTCTGCTGTGCTCTAAGCAACACTTGCAGCTTTGTGGGCATTACCAGAGTTTACACTCAAAAGTACTGAGACTTTGCAATGTAAAGTGAAAGAGTTAATCTAAATGTTAATACTTGGCATGTCTGTGTAAAGAGGCGGCTTACTCTCTTCCTTACCATTCTTAAGGTTGGTTTTATCCAGTTGTTTTATCCATTATTTTTAGTTTATCCATATTTTTGTCTTATCTATTATTAGTAACTGTCAAATATTTGAAAAGTATTTTAGGGTAGTAATTGACAGGCTTTAAACTAGTTTTAAATAATGAACACAGCATTGCATTATTTCTGTCAGTAATACATGGTGTTTAAAGAACAAGCTCTTCCACTTCAATCACAAATCTTAGTGAGGGAAATCTATCTAAAGATTATCTCAGCATGGTCCAAAAACCACTTACCTCACCCAGGTAATCCCTTTGACTTCTCCCATGTGCACAGTGAAAAAGATTCTACCCTTTTCTCCTTATGGCGTTATTCACATACAGGGAAGTCACTGCCAGCAGCTCTGCTAAACTTAGGGATTTCTTACCATAACTCTTAGCACCTCATTTTCTGCCTTTGACACTGGATTCTGAAGTTCTCAATAAAGCTTTAACGCAGTGGTTTACGTGACAAATTCTCACTTCTAAACTGTGGCCTGCTTGTGGTTTTCCCAGTTCGAACTACTTTCTTTTTCCAGCTTTATTTTACAGAAAATAAAATATTTAGACTCAACCTTCGGTAACTGTGGACTGAGAGGCAAGTATTATGCATGAGAATCAAGCTGTTGTGAGAGATGAAAGCCTTGAAGGTGCTAATTAGTAATATTGCAGTTCGCTCAGTTTCCGATTAATAATCGCACGTAATAGATGTACATTTCTAATGTACAACTGCTCCACTTCTGGACTGGAAGGAGATTTTCAAAAGGCATAGAAGAGTAAGGTGCCTTGATCCCACTGACTTTTAATGGGAGACGGGTGCCTCACTGCCCTTTATGCCTTGGAAAATTCTTCCATTTATCTCTTAGTTTCCAGAGCGATTCTCCATGAGCGGATCATCATCAGTACAGTAAAAATGCTGGACACATGAAAGTGAACTAACTATTCCACACTGCCTTGAGCTATCTTTGCTTTAACTGAATAAATGGGAGATCTCAGTTCAGGAAACACTGGGACACATGCTTAAATGTTGTTCATTGTAAACTTCAGTGCCTGCTTTTCTGTATCAAGGCTTTGAAGAGTAAAACTTAGTCATGGTACTTCTGACTGGAGTAACAGTGCTGTTTAGTTCTTTTGGAAAAGTATTTCATTCTTTATATTGATTATTATATATATAAATAGCTAAAAATCAAACTCTTATTCTAAACCCAGTTATCCTTTCATTTCAGTGTGGTAAACACAGATTTATTTTTGTCACTCCACCTAAACTACCCACTATAATTACTAGAAAAATCTACTTTTGAGGCTATAGAATTCATGAACATAAAATAACACTAACAGAATTCCACAGCTCAGACCAGGTATGGGTTTAATCAGTGCACAGTCAGCTTGAGTCACTTATTGCCTGTTGTACTCTAATTGCCCAGGTGCTGTGCGTTTGTAAAATACATTTCTACCAGCACTCTTTCCCATCTCTCTGTTCAGCTGATTTAATCCAGTCTGTGCTAATCAACAGGCTTTTAGTTCAGATAAAACACAGTAATTAAAACCAACCATACAGATTGACCCAATGCCAGCCAAGGCTCTCCCTAGCCATCTACCCCATTGCTTTACTCAACACTGACCTGGAGAAAGAGATCAGCATAGGGCGGGCCCTGCCGGTGATAAAATGTGGGCAGTGGCCAATGGAAGAGGAAAGAAAGTTCCCGGAACCCAAGAATACTGTGCTGCAAGCCCCTTCTTATTTAAACCAAGACACTACTTGGTTGCACACCCTATTTTATGCAGCTGAATCTCCAGCAAAAAGAGGTAGCCTCTGAAATCAGGGCTTCCCCTGTATCGGTAGCCAGTAAAGAGCACATGCATGACATGCTTTTTGTAAAACACTGCTTACTAAACAGCCTGCCTTTTCTTCACTAGCTGCAGTTTTTATGTGGGCTTAAAGTGCAGTTCTACTCTGAAATGTGACTCAGGAAAAATGGCTTGAAGGGGGTCCCTTTTTATTGCCATGGCACCAAATCAAAGGTACTGGCTTTAGGTTGGCTTCTGACACCTTTATTTATGCTGAATAATATTTTATATCAATGGGACCACTTGTAAAGTGTAACAACATAAATAAAGATGTCAGAATGCGGCTTTAGAAATAAAAAAGGGGTTTGATTTCTCCCTGCAAACTCCACCAAGGATCTGAAAGTCAAGCATTCCATGCATCACCACCAGGAATAGATTACTACAAACTAAATGATATCCTCCTTTATACCTATGTAACCCCATTAGCACAAGGGTAGCTGGACACCTGTTCAGAGCTTTTGCACAGGTATTGCTAAAAGCATTTTGGCCAACACAATTGTTAGTGCTGGTGATGATGCATAAATGGAAAATACCTCAACATGGCTTTCAGAACCCAGGTAAAGTTGGTTGGGTTGGCAGTTACATGAAAGATCATTTTTTAGAGGGAGTATATTCAATCTGGAGCTAGATCCCATTAACTCCCTTCTCAAGCCCCTTTTGTAAAGTCACTTCCTGAAGTATGCCAACTACACAACTTTCAGGTGCAGCTTGTTGCTGTATTTTACCTTCAAGCTCCCAAGAGAGTGTGTCTGAAAGAAAAGGCTGCAAACTCTTTACCAGGTGCAGGTGGTTAAAGAGCAGCCCCAGCAAATGCTACTAGGTGCATAGAGTTTGGAAAGCCAGGATCAGATAAAAGTGCAGCTACAATCCCCCAAGGAGGACCCTCAGTGAATCATGTCCTTTGGTAGGATAACCTCACCAACCAGTCCTCAGCTACGTGGCAGGCTCTTCGAGGAAGGGTAAGTCAGTTTCCTGAGTATTGAATTGGATAATTTGGAGGAGACATTGGCTCTTTGGCTGGCTGAGGAGATGTAATGGCTCTCTGCAGGGATGTACTGTGTGTGAAACCAAACGTAAGTTGTGGCTAAGAGCTCTAAATCCAGTAGCAAAAATTAGACTCTGTAAGCTCCTTGGGGCAAGGGCTCTTGCTCTTGTATGTCTGTGCAGTACCGGGTACAATGAGACCCCAATCCTGACAGTGGCCTCTAGGTACTCCTGTGATACAACTGAAGAACACCATGACCCAGTTAACACAAGCCCTCCTACTCTGTCTATTTAACGGCCCTAGCAATTTCACTTATGGCACCCACTGCATGGCTTACCTTGACTTTCATGATTAGCATGTGGCTACGTTTCTTCAGAAATGACTAAAGGGAAAAGCAAAGAGAAGTTACGAAACGGTCTCAAGGGTTTGTTTGTTTGAAGCTGCAGGAGGTTTAGAAAATCCCTACTTTTTTTCTCAGGTCAATATGCAAAATTTAGAACTTCACCAAACCATCTCAAAGCCTGAGAAAGAAAAGAGAGAGAGGTCAGAATGGCAGCGCTGCTCTCCTGCAATGAGCTACCTGGGCTGGAGAAAGGCAGCTGGGAGCCTTGGTGGGACAAATGAATTTGTTTGAGGACAGGCGGGCTACGGCACTGGGCGGGGGGAGTCCTGCAGCTGTTCCGACTTGCCTCCCTGGTGTCCGCCGGCAGTGCCAACCCCGCCTGGAGCTAAACGAGCGAGCTGTGGGCAGAAACCTGGGGAGATCCCTGCTGGAGCCGGCCGGCTCCCCTCCCAGGGGGCAGGACGGGAAAAAGAGGCGAGGCCCCCGAGCCCAGCTGCTAACCCCGCGGCTCCGTGCGGAGTGGGAAGCGCCCCGCGGGGCGGGCGGGCCGTGCGGGGCTGAGGGAGCCGCACCCGAGCAGGTACGTGAGGCGCCTCAAGAAGCGGCCGCACCGAAGGGAGGCAGGTTGTGGCGCCGGCCCCCGGCCCCGCTGCTCCGCGGGGATTTACCCGCCCCAGCGCGGCGGAGACGGACTCGGGCCGCGCCCCCGCGAAGCTCCGCGCTGCGCTGCGCCCCCGGCCGCTATTTTCAAAAGCGGGCGCCTGACACGTGTCCCGACGTCCAGGGGCGCCGGCCGTGCCCGGCCCCTCGGCAGCCGCGCCGGGTTGGAGCCAGCCGGGCCTGCCCCGAGCGCGGCGGGGCGCTTTGGCCGGGGCGCCCCCTCCCGCA
>ML675622.1:4440398-4551557 GCA_007922155.1 Mesoclemmys tuberculata
GGATGGCCTTGCTTGGAGTGGGGCTGGGCCCCCATAAAGGCAGAGGCCAAGGCCAGAAGGCACCCTTGTATCTCGCCTGCCCTGCCCCGGCTGAAGGAGAGCAGAGCTCCAGGAAAAAACCCCGCTCCGGATTTAAAAGTGTCTGGTGAGGGAGAGGTTGCCGCAGCCCTGGGTAAGTGGTGCCAACGGATAATTACCCTCCCTGTCAGAAAAAAACTCGCCCCTTGTTTCCAGTTTGAATTTGGTTCGCTTCAACTCCCAGCTATGGGTGGGTGTTAGATCTTTGTCTGCTGGACTGCGGAGCCCTGCAGCATCCCGGTTCTCTTCCCCACCTAGGTACCTAGAGACTCATCGTGCAGCCCCTTAACTTTCTCTTTGAAAACTAACCGGGTTGAACTCCTTGGATCTATAGCAGGGAAAGCCTGTTTTCCAGTCCTTCAATCGCTTTCGTCTCTGAACTGACTGACACCAGTGTGTCAACATCCTTCTTGAACTGTGGACGGCCGTACGGGACGCGGTATTCCAGTAGTGATCGCACCAGTGCCAAACACAAAGGTAATATAACCTCTCTGCTCCTACTCAGTGTTCTCTGTGCATCCAAGGATCACATCAGCCCCGTTGGCCGCCGTGTTTCACTGGGAGCTTGTGTTCCACTGATTATTCATCATGACCCCCATGTCTTTTTCACAGTCGCTGCTTGCCAGAGCAGTGTCCCCCATCCTGTAAGTATGGTCTGCATGCTTTGTTACTTGATGTACAGCCTGACATTTAGCCACATTGAAACACAAATTGTTTGCCCGCACCTAGCTCACCAAGTGATCCAGATCATTCCATATCAGTGGCCAGCCCTCTTCATCAGTTACCTTTGCCCCTCCCCCCATCATTGTGTCATCTGCAAACTTCATCTGTAATGATTTTTTTTCCAGGCCACTGATGAAGATGTCAAATAGTGTAGGGCCAAGAACTGATCCCTATGGGACTCTTACTAAAAACACACCCACTCAAGAAGGGCTACGTGTGTAAAATTACATTTTAAGGCCTGTCAGGCAGGTTTTAATCCATTAATGTGTGACATTAATTTTGTGGTGTCCTGATTTATTAATCAAGAAGTTATGTGGTGCCACGTCAAATGCCTGACAGTAGTCTATTACCTAAACATTACTACCTTTATCAATCTTGTAATGTCAAACTAACTTGATATAATTTTTTGATGAGAAGACCTATTTTCCATAAACCCTTGATGATTGGCATTACATTACCCTCTTTTAAGTCCTTATTTTGTCCGGGATAGATCTCATATAAATATTTTCCCTATGACTACCCAGGTCGTCCCATTTTTAAATATTGGCACAACATGAGCTTTGAATCAGTCCCCTGGAGCTTCCCCAATGTTCCAAGACATATTGGAAATCCAAATTAATGGTCCAGGGAGCTCCTCAGCCAGTTCTTTTAAAACTCTTGGATACAAGTTGTTTGGTCCTGCTGATTTAAAAATGTCCAAACTAAAAACTTTAGTAGTTGTGTTACTGAGTTATTGTTGCAATTGAAAGTATTTAATCTTCTTGCGGGGAGGGGTATGATGCCCCAGGGGAGCAGGGATGTGTGCTGGGGGTAGTTAATGCCTGGGGGAGGCAAGACTGTGAATCGGGTGGGATGGTTCTCCAGGGGAGGCTGGACTATGTGCAGGTGGGCAGTGCCCCAGGGGAGGAGGCAGGGAGGGCTGTATGCTTTGGAGAAGTAATGGGGGGTTAGCAAGGCTATCTGCTGGGAGGGTGATGTGTGTGGGGGGAGTGGGGCTGTGCCCCGGGTGGGGGATAGGGTTGCCCTGAAAGAACTACAGCCAGAATGAGCCAGGCCGAGCCCCTGGGTGGGTGGGTCATTTGGAGCTGGAGGCTGCTGACTTGGCCCTGTGCCATTCAGTGCCAGTGCCTGAGGTGCGGGCTGCAAGGCAAGGGTGTGCCAGGTGTGCTCTGTCTGCCGGGGCACCCTGGAAAGCTGGGGGAGGGGTTGTGTACTGGGGAGGACAGCTGGGGGAGTTGTGCATAGTGGAGGTGTTGCCTCCTGGAGAGTGGGGGGGAACTCTGCCCTACAGGGAGGGGAGGTGTTGAACTGAGGTGGCTTTTATTCCTCGCCCTGGCATGCCTGGCGCAATGGCTTCTCGTCGGGGGAATGTTGCATGGACCACGCTGCTTCCTGAACTGGCTGCCTCCTTCCTTTCCTCTCCTTTGAAAATCCCACCATGCATGTACAAAGCTTATTCCCCAGCTGGGGCCAGGCAGTGGTGAACTAGGCACTGGTGAAACGTGTGCCCTGCAGAGCATGCCTGCAGAAGAGGGCTAGAGCCCATACGGGCAATGATGGCAGAGTCCCCAAGGCCTCAGCCATGACAAGACAGCACCTGGACATGGTCAATTAGTTCCTAGGCCCCTCAGTCAGCCAACAATGGGGTGGAGGCCCAGCGGCAATGGCAACATTTACCTTATCCAGTAGGAAGCAAACTGACCCCCCTGTCTCATTTCATATAATGTGCTGTCGAAATGGCTTGTTACTGTGAACTTAGGTTATATTCAAACCAGCGCCCCAGAGATGAAAACCGCCATCTCCCATCATTACTAATCACCAAAGCCAACCAGTTCCCCATGCCTGTTTAAAAGGACAGGCACGGCAAGCAGTTTGTTTCCAAATGTGGCTATTGCGGGTGGCAGTGATGCGGGCAGAGGCGGGGGCTTGTTGGAAATAATTCTTATACGTATTCCATAAACAAAACCCAACCTTAATTCCTTTTAAATGGAGTCTCAGTCTGGCATACACCTACTGTCAACTCTGAAGAGCAAGAAAATGCCAAGTTGCATGCCACCTCTTCACCAGAGCTACACGTGCACTGAGCACGCTCCGCTGACGGTACCAGACCGCACAGCTTCACATGGAATTCCCTTCCACCTCCAGCAGATGATCAAGCACTCTGCTAATAACACCCTGATCTCACTGACATGATCACAGAACCTTAATTACAACTTGAGCCACGTTAGTAAACGCTTAGCGTTGGTGTATGTATGCAGGGTAAGGTTGGGTCTGTGCCCTGTGATCCTGACGGGGGTCAGTGGTAGTAATTAAAGTTTTTAATCTGATACTTTGAAGGAGGCTGATGTGTCTGTGTGAAGTGTTCCTTTATCTCTTGGCAGCAAATGGAAGTTCCTTAGGAAGAAGTGGGAGTCCATCATTGGTGTCAATGGAAGCGTGCTGAGTGGGCATTGGGCTACAGTTAAAAGGGATCCCATAACTTGCCGTTTCTTGCCTTTTTGTTTTTAAGGGTTTTTATTGTGGGGGAAGGATTTTATGCTTCCTTCTAAATGACAATTTTATTTATGGAATTTCCTGGGAGTTTAGTATGGCATGTGCACAAGGAATCACAGATACCAAAGCCCAAGGGGACCACTGTGATCATCTAGTTTGACCTCCTGTGTAACACAGCCAGAGAACTGCCGCCAAAATAATTCCTAGAGCAGAGCATTTAGAAAAACATCCAATCTTGATTTAAAAACTGCCAGCAATGGAGAATCCATCACGACTCTTGGTAAATTGTTCCAGTGGTTAATTATCCTCACGATTAAAAAGTGTACACTTTATTTCTAGTCTGAATGTGTCAAGCTTCAGCTTCCAGCCATTGGGTTGTGTTGTACCTTTCTCGGCTTGATGGAAGATGCCATTATTAAATATTTGGTTGCCATGTAAGTACTTGTAGCTTGTAATCAAGTGACCCCCCTTAACTTTCTCTTTTTTAAGCTCAATAGACTGACCTCCTTGAGTCTTGAAAATGGAATTCCCCAAACTTCAAGGGATGTGGTGGAAGCAGGGATATTTGTGATGGGGAAGGAACCTGGGGTGGCTAATTGGGAAATGGACTTGGTGGGTTTGTCTCCTCTCTTTCTCTCTACAATGGTTTCTACATTCCTAGGTTAAAGTGGTGAGGTTGGCAAGCGCCAGATCTGCTCCCTAGGTCAGCCACAGTTTCTCACAGCCCACAAGCCTCAGTGAATAAATAAATAGCCCAATATCAAAAAAAAAAAAAAAAATCCCATTGAAATAATGCTAAGGTTGCAGAATTTGAGAACTCAGAAGTCACTAAATTAAAATAAAATGAAGGTTAGCCATGTAGCCTAACTCTACCCACTTTGTTTCTGTAATACAGCATGGCCATTTTATATGATAGTATGCTGTTTTTTTTCCCCACAGGACCTTTGCCTTATTCAGCACACAGGGATGGATGGTACTTAGTGAATGAGGCAGCCATTCAGTATTGATTTTTTTTTTCTTATCATTCAGCACTTGGTCCTGTGCTTCATTTATCGACCAAACCCTGCCCTGAATCAGAGACTTTTTTCATCCACATTGTACTTGCATGCCTCAGAAACACTGATTTACAGCCCTCCTTCCCCCGATCTGTGAGCTTAGGAAGTATTATTGTCCCCACTTTGCAAATGGGCCACAGAGGCACAGAAAGACTTGCCCATGGTCACATAGCAAGTCAGTGGCAGAGCCAGGAATTACAGCCAGCTCTCCAGGCCCCAAGTGTGCTTTAAACACCAGAGCATTCCTCTTGGGAATACTCCCACACATGCACGTTCCGGCTTGGGGGCCTGATGGAAAGCTCACTGAAATCAAAGGGAGTCTTGAGAGTAGGGAGTGAAAGGAAGGCTCAGGGGACAGTGTCAGCAATAAGTACTATCTGGGAAGCAGAAGGAGATTAAAGGAGGCAGAGAGAGAAACCTGGAGACTTTGGAAGAGCAAATAAAACATGGGGTATCTGGGTGGGTGACTTTTCAGGAGGAATGATGGCTTTTGGGGACTGAAGGAGGTGAAATCTAGGGAAGACTGAAATCTAGGGAAGAGAGCCTAAGGAGTAGAAAGGCTAGGAGGGAATTTGTTTCTGGGAGGCTCATGGTAAAGAAGGTGTCTCCAAATGGTTAACGTCTTTGAAAGGAGGTTGTTACATAAAGTCCTGGAAACCTGAAAGAGTTTCTAATCTAGTGGTTAGAACAGAAGACCAAAAGTTCTCCTGAGTTCTCAAGCACTGGGCTCTGCCATTGGCTTCACGTGTGACTTTGGGCACATCACTTAATCTGTCTCCATTTCCCCATATGCATTGGGAATAATGCTGATATCACAGGGCTGCTTTGAGGCTCATTTATTAATTATATGTACACAATATTTTTCACTTTTATAGTGCCTTTTATCTGAGGATCCCAAAGCACATTACAGACCTGGGGCCTGTTCTGTGAGGACCCATTAAATGGCAGGCAGAATGGGGCTTGAAAATCCAGAAATCCTGGATTTTACTCCCAACCCTGCCTAGACGTCCTGTGTGAGCCATTCAAGTCTTTCTGTTGACTTCAGTGAGAATGCAAGGAATGTCCTAAGGTCTCTGCTGCAGTTTTACTTCTGTAAAATGGGAATTATACCTACCTGCCTCCCAGGTGAGCGGTGAAACAAAACATACTACATTTTGTAGAGTGCTTTCAAATCCCCTGATAGACATCATCATATAAGGGCAAAGCATTTTTATTTTGCGATGTACAAAGACTGATAACAGCAGTGAAAATGGAAAAACTCTCACCACTAAAGAGTATTACAGTTCTGTGCTTTTTCCACTCAAGATCTAGTAACTGGCAGATGACTGCTGCTTTTGATTTAGAGGTCTTTTTTTCTTCTTGAAAGAAATGCAATCACTACCAAGAATTCTGGTGGGACTTCTTCTTTAAACAAATGATGTTTTTCTTGTTGGGTGTGCACTATTATTTTCGTAATTATTCCCGGATTTCTGCCTGTTAAACCAAGAGATTTCTCAGATTAACTTTTTTATTATGTTAATAGCAAGAAATGTCCCCTTAAAAAAGGGTCTGTGCATCCCATACATTAAAACATGACACATCTTGTCAACAATTATACCTCTTCATTGAGGCATTTTATACACTTTTTTAAAATTACTATAATTGTTTACTACTACTTGTCTTCGCTAACAACTCTTTGCTCTCAGTGTAAAATAATTTGTGATTTTTATCTTCAGAGTCCTTGATCTCAGCATTGGCATATATTGGGGGAAAGGGTCTCAACAGAAGTGGCAGGGACTGAGCATGGAGATTAAATGATTTTGGCCAGGAAGCTGTCCTTGCAATTATCTGTACCGTACCCATTCTGTAATGGAATAGAGGATTTCAGTTGATAGGGTTGTTAATCCAGCACCCTTTGCATGTACTAACGTGTACACGTACACAGACACAGAGATGTGAAATATAAATGTCAGCATTTCATATGTAATGGCTCCTGCACATGTGGTCAGCTGGTTGCGCCATCTATATTATTGACTAGAAAGCAACAGTGAGAACCATGAAAGTCACTGGCTTAGCAGCAGCAAAAGAGTTTGCCAAGCTTGGATCGTGTCACTGTTTTATGATCTTGCTTTGTAAAGGGAGAATACTCTTGGGGAGGAAGGACTTGGCCCATGGTATTCACAGTGGGAGTGCAGAATGAGTATTGATAGCAGAGGGAAGAGGGAAAATGTCTGAAATGATATTTTTCAGATGGATGCTTTATGCATGTTGACCTAAAGCAGAGACAGTCACTACAGCTCACTCAAGCTGAAAACATCCAAAATACCAATTAAAATATTAGCTTCTCCCCTGCCCTCCTCTCTTTCCCCCCAAGCATACCTGTTTGGGCTTTGGGTTGTTGCTCTGGTACTGACTGGTTTTACTGTTCTGTGGACAGTGAGAAGGCTGAATTATTTCTTCTGTCCTTGGGGAAGGACGGTTGGCACCTGTCTGTTTCTCACTCAGTAGAAATTGAAAATGTACTGCTAGACTTGCTGGTTTTTCCTACCCTGTAGAATACAAATGTCAAGTCAGGTTATTGCTTAGTACCCTGCATTCAAGTCCCTCCCTTTACAAAAAATGTCTGCAGCTCAAATGACATGTCCCTGAGTGACAGACCTGTGCCAGCCTTTCTCCTTCCTTTCAGGGTAACTTGCTCAATACCTCTTAATGGCACCCACCAGGGAGGTGAAACCACATCCTTCTGCCAACTGGGTATTTAAAGAGGAAAAAATTACAGGCAAGACATGACAGTATTGGAGCCATTCTGTGGTGAGTTCCATAAATGTAATGAACTACACAGGCACAAGCGACAGAGATCTGGCCAATCAGATGCTAAAGGAAAAGGGTCTGTAAGCTCTTTAGGGCTGAAACGGGCTTTTTGATCTGTGTCTGTACACGCTTTAGCACAATGAGGTCTTGGTCCATGATTGCAGTCCTAGGCGTTATAATAAATAATAGGTCTAACATACACTTTTAACCCATTTTTTCCATGCTTGTTAGGCATGGCACTTAACTGAAGCCTAGGGTTTGGAGTAGGTCTCAAATGAAATTCTTGTTTATTTATAACATAATATTGTGATATCCAGCTGCCATCTTTACAAACGTAACGAGGTGTATCAAATAAATGTGGCAATAGTTACTAGTTTAAAAGTGACCAATCTGTGGGAGATCCTGTATACCAGACTCATTTTGGAAGTAATGGTGTGGCTTTTCTTGCGGGTTGGGTAAGTGGTTGCATTTGCAGCACTACCAACTGCTGAAGCTCCTGATCTGAAGCACCTCTAAGCTGAAGTGCTGTTGTCTCTCGGGAAAGTGTGTGAAACTTTCCTTTAAGGAATTGTGCCAGCCCAGATGGTGGGTGTTTTTCTATCCACAGATGGAAAAAGGACATGGCAAAACTCTTTGTGCCTTTACATCACCTGTGAGGGTTCCTGGAGAGGGAACAGGTGATAATGGAGGGACCAGAGACCCTGAAGCAAAGATCGCTTCTGAGGAGGAGCTGGGTGGATTTTTGAAAATGGACAATCTGCTAGCACAGCTGTCTGTCTTGCACTCTAATAGCAGTGTCTCTGTGAGGAGGGAAATTCTTGTGTCTGCCCCCTTCCCTCTCAGTTCGTGGCTTTCATTCAGGGTGCTGTGGCTAGAGAATGGAAAGTTTTCATGGCTAGTCCAGTCCCTTGGACATTTTTATTCAGTTTTTGTGCTCTTAATTAATAGGTAGGCCCAATGAACATGTTCCCAAACTGGATCCCAGCATTGTGGTGGGGAGACATTTGCATGAAAAGCAGTATCTTTGCTTCTTGACAGTTCATCTGCTTCTTTTTCCTTGTCTGACGTAATGATCCTTTGCTGGCTGTGACATCAGAATTGACGACCGGAAAAATGATTGATGTCACAGGCTAAGGATTATGATTTGAAATGGGAGGAGAAGGAAAGTGGCAGAGCCAGTGCCTGAAAGGAGGCAGGGGGAGATGGACAGCCTGGCCAATAAAGGTGGAAGGAGCAGACTTGTGAATATATAGCTCTCTTCACACAAGCAAAATTCCCAGTCTTCAGCAGGCGCTTTGACTAAGTGTGGAGAAACTGAGCATTTTGCAGCTGAAATATACTTCAAGTTTGCATTAGGTTTCAGCTGGTTGTCTGGTTCCCCCACCGTTCCCCATGCAGCAATTCTTGGCTCCCAAGATGGAGCAAGAGGAGGTGGGGTGTTTTCTTTGCATTACTCCCACATAGACCAGTACATTCATGCCCATCCTAAGTGTCCAGCTTTTTGTTGCCTCTTTTTTGGTAGTTCGTGGCCTTGCATTTCAGTTCCTCGTAGCCTCACTGAAGCATGGTTTTCATGTTCCATTTCTTTGCAGATCTCCTTCAAAGTTATCCTCTGATTGGTGACCTTTTGCACCAGCCTCAACATCTTACACGATTTCCCTTAAATTCATTGTGTAGAGATCTTAACCTCTGGGTTTCATGCATTGTTATTACTTGTAAAGGGTTTGGTTGTTAATCTTTGTGGAAGCAGGGTGTGGTCACGGTGTGGACCTTTTTTGGCCACATCCGCTTCCTCCTCTAGGCTCAATGAATGCCCAGAACATAACATTGTCTGAACAGGGATTTCATTACCCAGCTGCACGATCTGCCAACACAACCTTGTCATGGCAATTTGTCACACATACTTGTATGTGTTCTGTATTTCACTGAAATCCCATTTCCCAGGCAATTCACATACAAGCTACTTGTTTGGTACATAGATTAACTTCATATGTGTCCTTGGCCACCGTTTCGTTTTATCCTACAGTTGTGCTGCACGTCAGCAGATGTTGGCCGCTTGTCTTTACCTTAGAAGTGGCTGCATTTCTGTGGAGCTTTGTGTTCTCACTGAGAAGTGCTTTGAGTGCTACATATAAACCAGAGATGGGCTTGAACCAAGCACATAAACCTAACTAGAGTTGGTCAACATTTTTCTGTCAAAGGTCTGTTTGTTTGAATGGAAAATCATTATTTTTATCGAAAAAAATCCAGGTGACGTGTGCATCTTTTAATTAATTGGGGGTGAAAAAATTAGTTTTTGGCCTTACACGCGCACAAAAAACCATGGTTGATTGGGCAAAAAACCCAAATTTGTTTTTTCTGAATTTTCTTGTCCAACTGACCTGAAACTTTTGGCTGTGTAAAACTGAATTTTGGAGGAGTTTTGATTAAAAAAAAAATTTAATTAATAGCTTTTGAAGAAAACAAAGAAAATTTCTATCTGAGGGTGAGGGGAAGAGAGAGAAACCCCCACTTTCTAGCCAGCTCTAGATCCAACCCCATTAGAAGTTTGCATACAACTCTGGGCTTGTCTGGAAGCCTTGGATCTGAACTCTAGGTAAATTTGGATCCATCAATCTACATGTTTACACCATATTCAGCCCATTAGTATCTGTTTGCCTGGCACCAGCTATTAAGTTTTCAGCTTGGGTTCATCTCTCATGTAATACTGAAATAGGGAAACATTTCATAAGAAAATTGAGAGCTTACCATGAAAATTACCCTGGTTTAGATTCCCACAGGCGTAGTAGATTCCAGAGCATCAACCAAGGTTGAGTAAGGGAGCATGCTTTCACCTGCTGTGTTCAGTTCCAGTGGGATCCCTCCCCATGGCAGCCTCTCTTTGTATTAAAACACAAGAGTCCTGTGGCACCTTAAAGACTAACACATTTATCTGGGCATAAGCTTTTGTGGGCAGAAACCCACTTAGTCGCATTTTGCTAAAACCAGATTAACACGGCTACCTGTCTTTGTATTGAGGACCCATCTGAAAGAATGAAACTATTGCCCCTTTCAAAGGCACCACATCCATCTCCTTTTACTAGTCTGTGGAGTAAAAGGACCTAGTTTTCTAAGTACCAAGAGGTAAGAATTAGTGAGCATTCAGGGTGCAGGCGTTGAATGTGACGGTACCTCTGTGTGTCTCATTTCAGCCCGGACTACCTCCCAGTGAGGCTAGATAAAAGTTGAGGAATCTGCTCCTGACTGAAACTGGTGGCAAAACTTGTCCACGGGCTCCCTCAGGAGCAGGCTTTCAGGCACCATTCCCAATGGATGGGGCAGGAGTGGTGGTGAGACCAGAGTGGGTACAGCTCCATGTGACTGGTGGTGGTATGCTGCTTGCAAAATCCCTGTTGCCAACCAGAAGTTGTTTGGCCCTGAAAGTTGTGGGGCTTTTATCCCCCCGGGCCCATCTCTGACTAGCCCCTGTGAGATGGATGGTTGAAGCAGCAGGTGCTGTCACCAGAGAAAGTAAGAGAAGAATACTGCTCTTGGCTGTGTGTGTGAGGAGGACCTGCCATTTCTCTCCTCCCACTGCAAATGGGCATCCTCTGAGAGTCTATCCTCACCACAGCAATCCAAAGGGGGAGGCTGCTTGGGCAGCTGTCTTTCTGCTGGGCTTCTCTTCTCCAGCTGGAGCATTCAGTGAGGGTACAGGGCAGAGAGAAGGGAAGCCAGCGAAGGAGCAGGAGCGAAGAAGAGAGCAAAGCCAGGGAACCATGGGGAAAGAACATACAGAGGAGGGAAAGGGAACTGGAACTGGAGGGAGGGGGCAGCCTGAGGTTGGAAAGGAAATGGGTGGGGAAATGAGACATGAAAAAGAGATGAACTGCAAAGGAGCAAGAAGGGGAGAGAGGGAGAATACAGGGCCAAACCCAACACAATAGCAAAAATTAGAACAAACCTGTCAAAAATACAGATCGGAGTGAGATGGCCATGGCCGGGGAAGAAGTGTGGGGGACCGGGGTGAGGGCTGATGGGCAGGTGTAGATCTGCCACAACTGGAGGGGATTTAATAGCTGGGAATCACATCCTATGAGCCTGAACTGAGACTGCGGAGGACAGTGTTGCAGCATCTAGTGGGAGGGAGGAGAAAGGAGGAAGTGCTACTGAGTGAGCTGAGATATGAAAGTACCTCTGAGGTTTAGAGCCAGTTTGAGACAGGGGACAGTGGCAGGATACAAAAAACAGAGCGGAGGGGGAGGGGGAGGAGACACACGTCAAGGTCACAGTGAAAAGGGCGAGAGCATTTTATACTTTTTCTTTGCAGCACAAAACAGAAGTCAGCATGCAGTTCTCCTTAGGGTAAACAACAGCGCAACTGCACTGAGCATGGGAATGTGTTCTGGCTTTTGTCCTAATGCAAACAGTCCTCCCCTGATACCTGTGTCCATTTGTTTTTGTCTCAGGTAAATCTAGAATCTCCAGTTATTCATAGCTTCCAAAGGAGAACCTAGTTCATGAAATAACCAGGCATAAATCAACACTTTGGTGGTGTGAGCAAGAATGCAGTATGGCTGTAGATCAGTTTTACTTAGTTGTTGTAAATCTGCTACTGAAAGCAAACAGGGAACTTGAGTCAGGGCCAAATTTTGCCTTTCTAATTTGATCAATTCTCCTCCCCTCCACCCCTGCGGATTTGTCACCTAGTGATACCCAGGCACTTTTCAGTTGGATTTCCCTTCTCACTTTCCCAATTTCTCACCAATTGGTAGGATCTGGCCAAATTCCAGAAACTCTTTTTAAAAATAATCTCTCTAAATAGATGGCATTTTATGACCGGGGGGGGCGGGGGGGGCGCGGGGGGGATGCAGTTCAAACTGAACAACTTTCGCCGCTTTGCGGCTGCTTGTTCTTTCAAAAGAATAGATCCGTAACAAGCAACTCAAACACTCACGTGTCCCTCAAAGGAACACGAGCCTCTGGGAAACAAAACTACTTAGGAATAGTGTTTTGCCCAGCAATTAATGTGGAGGGGAAGAAGCTGAGTGTGTGAACTGGATTCCTAAACCCCAAAACTGACAACATGTCTACATGGAAAGGCATGGAAAATCATACCAAAAAGCACACTGTGCATAGGAGGAAGCCAGAAATGTGGTAGTTCCTAGAGGCCACTTTCCTGGATCAGGACCCCCCTGGTTCTAGCTTTGAACAGACACTGACTAGCAAGACGGTCCCTGTCCCAAAGAGTTTACAATCGAAGTAGGCAAGACAGCAGTGGAATACAATAAACAGATGGGAGCACTAGAAACCAGAGTACTGGTCAACGAGATAAGCAGCTGTCCCAGTGCACCAACTTATTAAGCACTGGCTGTCATTCTTTGTAAGCGTTGCTGCAGATGGGAGTTAGGAGGAGGTGAAGCGACCGTCTGTGTGATGCCCTGTCTGATCTGACCAGGTTGTGCCCTAAAAATACTGACTCAGGGTTTGATTGTACACCATTGACGCCACTGGGAGTCGGCGCTGACAGCAGTGGGGGCAGGATGGGACCTCTCCCGAGCTTAAAGTTTGGGGTGGGGGGTGATTGTGGCAGAGAGGAGACCGGCTGCATGTTTCAGAGTGAAGCTGCTCACTTCCTTAACAGTTACAAGGAAAATTACTACATGGGAAGAGTTCTTAGCACAGCAGTTTTAAGAACCAACCAGTTTCCTATTCAAGGCCAAACTGTAAGTTAGACAGAAAAGGCACCTCTTGTGATAAAGTTACTAGTCCCTTCCTGTACCCGGGTCTTAAGTGAGACCACCCCTCTGCAGTGAGCCTGCTCAAGGTATGTGTCCCACTTGTGCATGCTGGGCCATATCCTCACCTGGTGTAAATTACGTGGCTCCACTGTCTTCAGCAGAGCTATGTAGATTTTCAGCAGCAGCACAAGGGAGCTGCAGTGTGCCAGTTCTGCAGAGCTGGGGGGGTAGCAGCTGGCCTCTCTTCTTGCCAAATCATTCATAAAAGGCCCAGCAAGAATTCTGCAAGTGAATTTTTTCATCTTGGTACTATCCCTTTAAACAACACAGAAACACTGTGAAAACAACAGTAGTGAAAGTGTAAAAAGAAATATACAGTGAAAAACTCATGTTCTGTCCCCTAGAGGCTCCAACCCAGAGAAATCAAATCACTTAAAAAACTCAAGTATATATCTTTGGCAAAGCTGACATGAGGATAGGCCAGCAGAATGGCTGCAGATTAAAGTCTAGAAACTGAAGGCCACTTTCAGACTTACTTTTGAAAGAACTGGACAGAATCAAGAGATTATTTCATACACGAGCCTGACTATTCTGTGAAGCTGCTATAATTTATTATGACCAAATTTACATGATCTACCATTATAATGTTTGCTGTGTCAATTCATTTTCATATTATTTCTTCTAAGACTATAGATTTAAAACTTTTTGGGGGGGTAGTGGGAGGGAGGAGTGTTTTGCTAACACAAATTCCGAGTTGTAGTTAATATGGGATCCTGTCAGAAATATAGTACGATGAGCATGTGTATTTAAATAGTCTACTCTGCTGGCAAAGCAAAATATCATTATAGTACGACATTTAATAGGGTATTGTTAAGACAGAAACATCTGTAATACACATCAACAATTACATTAGGCATTTGCAAAGGCATATGCTGATGCCGTAGGAAAGTAACTACATATTTTCACTTAATATTTCTTGTCGCACATTCCTCACACAGCCCAAAGGTTCTTACCATAGACCATGCAATATTAACTGTAATACAACAGTGCACATGTGCATTTCCTTACCCCGGCTGGAGGCTCTTCAACCCCCTGGTGAGAGGTGCCATAGATAGCCAGCTAAACAATGTCTTCAAATGGCTGAGATTGCTGCACTCTTTGCAGATAAGAAGTCAGCTCCAGGCCTTTTACCTGGAAGACCCATTAGTTCACGTGGGACTCATGACATGGTGGGGTGACTTGGGAGAAATTAAGTTGAAAGGATCAGCAGGAGCAAATCTTTACTGGCATAAATCACCATGCGTCACCTTAAGGAAAAGCTTCCCAAGCCAATGTGAACTCTGTACCTGGCTGGGGAGCTCTGCTCTCTGAGATGTTCTCCATCTCCGCAGAGCATCGGTGAAAGAGGAGGGCGAGATGAAGGTGGCATACTGAGGACTGGGTCCCGTCCTTGTGCACTAGCACAAGATTCTTTCACCCTGATGAGTTCAACCCAGTTTCTGCCAAAGACACGCCTGGTCTTCTGAGTTCACTGAGCTACCCCTGTGTGAGAGGAGCAGGCCCGCTCCCCTTCCAGCTGTGCTGCCTGGTTTGTGGGGTGCCAGCCAGAGTCCTGGCTGCCTCGTCGCACCCCTTTTGGGGCCATGCTTGCTGTGGATTGAATCTTGCCACCTGCTAATGAGTGAAGCTCTGACCCTGCTATGGGGAGCAGGGAAGCTCCTTCAGGCATTGTTCACCTTAAACGCTTAGGCACCCACAAAAGCTTAGCTTGAGACGAGCAAAAACAAGTAGGAAGCATAGTTGCCTACTCCCCATTAATTCCAAGAGGTGTTCTGTGGCTTCATCCTCCAGTCAGTTCGACCACGGCCCTGACCCCAAAAGCTTGCAATTTGCACCCTGACTGACACCATCTGTCTCCTGGAGTCCATCGTGCCTTGTTACGCTGCATTACAGCTGGGCTTCTGCTGCAGCAGCCTGTAAGGCCTGGAATTTGACCCTCCCTGGTAATGGTTTCAGTCCAGCCAATCCCATTTTTTAAGACGTGCTTGACATGCTCTTTATTTCCAAGGTGTTTCCATCTGACTCTCAGGGATAGCACCCTTCATTCCCCACTCTCCCTCCGCTAACTCTGCTAATTGCTTTCGTGCCGTTCTCAGGTGAGAGGTTGCAGGTTTTGTGTTGACGGGCTTTTTCATTGCACTCTATAAGCACTCATCATCGGATCATGCTCTGTGCCCCTTGTGGCAGAGAAGTGCTTTAGAAATAAAGGTTTTCAAAGTGTCACCAGGGCAGAGACTCAGGTGCCCAAATCCAATGGGATAGCCAGTAGGGGCAAACTGTATTCCTATGAATTAATCCCTGCAAATCCATTTATTTGTTCAGACAGATCAGTAAAAGAGTGGCCCTAGTAGAAATACAACTGGTCTGAAGGTGAGGTTTTCAAAGCAGCCTAAGGGAGGTAGGGGCAGACCTTTAAAAGTGCCTAAGTTAAATGACTTTTAGCAGCCTATGTCACTGCTACCTCTGAACATTTTACTCCAAGTGCCCACTGATATTTTTCAAATGGGATTTGGATGCTTAGCTGCTTTATGCGCCTTTGAAAACCCTACAGCCTAATTTTTTTCAAATTGCCTGGCACCTCCCCAATCGCCACGAGTTTTCAAAGATAACAGCCAATGGCTCTGCAATCACGTCAGCCAACTCCCTCAGCACCCTCGGATGCATTGCATCCAGCCCCATGGACTTGTGTATGTCCAGCCTCTGTCCTTTCAGCACTAAGTGCTGCCCACCTCCTCCCCATTCTGTGCTGCCCAGGGCAGTAGTTTGGGAGCTGACCTTGTCTGTGAAGACAGAGGCAAAAAAAGCATTGAGTACTTCTGCTTTTTCCACATCCTCTATCACTAGGTTGCCTCCCCCATTCTATAAGGGGCCTATGCTTTCCCTGACCTTCTTCTTGTTACTAACATACCTGTAGAAACCCTTCTTGTTCCCCTTCATGTCCCTTGCTAGCTGCAAGTGCAATAGAGCTTTGGCCTTCCTGATTTCACTCCTGAACGTTCGAGCAGTATTTTTATACTCTCCCTAGTCATCTGTCCAAACTTCCACTTCTTGTAAGATTCCTTTTTGTGTTTAAGCTCGCTGAAAACTTCTTTGTTAAGTCAAGCTGGTCACCTGCCATATTTGCTATTTTTTCTGCACATCGGGATGGTTTGTTCCTGCACCCTCAATAAGCCGCCTTTAAAATACAGCCAACTCCCTTAGACTCCTTTCCCCCTCATATTAGCATCCCAAGGGATCCTGCCATACGTCCATTATCTCCCATGACTGGAGGCCAGAAGCCAGTAGACTGTGTGGTGATGCGGGCTGGAATGAGTGGCAGATGTGTTCTGTATGCTGCCTTGTGAGTTCAGACTTTCTGACCGGACCACTAGCCTTTGTTTTTCTCCTGTAAAAATAAACTCTCAGCCTTGTGAAATACTCACTTACAGCAGAGATTCCTTTCAATCAGGTGGCAGCTTGTAGTTGTTTGCTCTCTTGAGAATGAAAACGGAGGCCAGGTCAGCTATGTTAGGCTAAATGGCACCCCACGCAGTCATTTTCTGTGCTTTGTTATCACACCATTATGCCCCCTTTAAGGAAGGAGCAGTACGGCATCAGTGCAGAGGTGACCAGCAGAGATTTAAATAAGCTTCATAGCAGCGACTTTGTGCAAAAGATATTGGAGCTTAGTTGTTTCCACCTTATGTTAAAATAATCACAGGAAATCACACATCTGAAAAAACAGGCCCTCTCTGAGCCAATCAAAGTATTACCCTAACCCTTACAGGAAATCAAACATTGGGTTCAGGGATTAACGTTAATTAGGATGAAAGTTGCTGTGCAATATAACCTTAAATTGCCTCTGTAATAAACATTTGCCTTCTTTCCCAAAATGATTTAATTACATGTGCAGACTGTACAACAGTGCATTTTCCACTGTAGTAGAACAGCCCATTCACGCCCCTACAGTTTAACATTGTATCAGGCTTTCCATTAGAAAGCCTTTGTTGAGAGCAGGGGTGGGCTCTGACTGTCAAAAATAATTTGCTGCCAGTTAAAGCTGTGGCATGCATGGGCTGAGCCCAAGAAAATTTATTTTGCAAAAATTCAAGTTACACGAGTTGGCAGGAGATATGGGTATATGTGTATGCATGTAAGGCCTTTTTTAATGCTTGGATAACTTAAAGCAGCTTTGAGGGGAAGGCTTGTCCAGGGATTCAGGCACTAGTTTAGAAGTTGGGAGACCTGGTTTCAATTCTGTGCTCTGCCACAGCCTCCTGTGTGGCCCTGGGCAAGTCACTTAACATCTGTGCTTCACTTGCCCAGCTGCAAAATGGGGCTAAGAACACTGCAAAGGGCTCAGATATTACCTTAGATTTGACTTTAAACTAAAATTGAAATAGTCCTTGCTGCTTTCCCCTTTTCCCATCATTTCTGGTATCCTGAAAACAGCACAGAGGAAGAAATATACAAATGCTTCTCCTGTGGTAAGCAATCTATTTTCTGAAAACTCCATTGCAATGTGAATGGGGCCAGTAAGCGTGATAATTTTCATGCGCTTTTTTCAGCTATTATCTTCTCGTCTTGATTATTCATTTGCTGATGTGCCTACTGTGTGCCAGATGCTTTCCAAGCCCTTATGAAGGCCAGGCCCTGCTCCAAGCCTGAAGACTTCTTTTTGAAGAAACATGAGGATCTGAGCCAGATTCTCCAATGTGTCAGGGCTGCTTTGTGACACCGCCCCTGCGTTCTGGCCCTAAAGCTATTGGTTAACCAGTAGAGGGAGGGTTTTGCCAGGGAAAGGAGGATCTCCTACTGGCAGCATGAACAGTCTAAGAACATATCCAACTGCAGCTGGCATAGCAAGGGAAAGCAGTTGTGGAAGAGGAACGAAGTAGGGTTGTGATACTCTTCTACGCCCCTCTGTCAGAGCCTCAGATGAGTTTTTGACCATCTGTGGCCATCGGAAAGTAGAGCACCCATGCAGGGAGCCACGGCCAGGGAAATAGCCACGTTCAGAGCCATGGCAGCACTGGATGGAGATCAGCTTTGAATCCCCCTTTGTGCCCGAAACTGAACGCTCTGAAGTTCAGCCACACCCCAGGAACTGGTCATTGTTACATCTATAGGAGGAGAGTGTCTTGTGGCAGTGTGGGCCCCACACACCAAAGGGCGGCCCTGCAGCTCCTGGGGAGGGCATTGCTTTTGTTCCACTCCTTTACTGAGATTTCAGTTAACATACAAAGTTTCATTCTTCTGATGCTGGCAACCAACACTCACTGCTATGTGTGCACATGTGTGTGAACTGAAGGTTGGGGGAAGGTGCTAGGATGAAGCCCCCATATTTGCTCCTGCCGTAATGCAACATAGAGGCTCTAACTTAGAGGAAGACGTGATAAGTTCATTCCTAACTCACACAGCATGATAAAATATAGCACCTAGGTCTTATATGCTTGCAGTGGTGTTGCAGCCAGGTTGGTCCCCGAATGAGAGACAAGACGGGTGAGGTAATATCTTTTAATGGACCAACTTCTGGTAGTGGAAGAGAGAAATTTTCAAGCCGCACAGAGCATTTCTACAGCTCCCCCCACCTTGTCTACATCTTCTAGAGCAGGTTTTGTCAGCAGATCACAGAATATTTTACTAAGGAGGTCAGTACCATCATCATCATCCCCTTTTTACAGATGGGGAAACTGAGGCATGGAGCGGTGAAGTGACTTACCCAAGATCACTTCAGCAAGCCGGTAGCGGAGCCAGGAATAGAATCCAGGTCTCCTAAGTCCCAATCTAGTGCTCTGTCTTCTAGGCCATGTAGTCAACAGAGGCATTGTCACAGAGCAGCCCCACCTGGAGTGGCCTTCTGTGGCAGGCTGCAGCATAACAGCACACCTGCCTCAGTTTCCCTCCTGCAGACTCCCCAGAAATAGTCTACAGAAGCTAAGGGCAAATAGCCCCTGTGGGGTTAATTTATTGCCAAAGACCCATGTTCATGAACTACAACAAAATAAGTTTACTTAGTCCTGCCGCTGTGCAGAGAGCTGGATTACAGCTCTTCTCAAGGGCCCTTCCAGCTCTACGATTAAGCTCAAACGCCAGAGTCCAAGAAGTCCCCGGCATAATCCAGATGATATATGGAACGTACCGCGTTGATCTCCCTCCCCGGGCCCCAGCTCCCTAGCACAGCCTCCTGTCCTTGTACCAGGACGGCCTCCCTTCCAGCTCAGGTGCACCCCTGTTCTTCCCAGCAGGACCCCGCACAGCCCCTCTGCTGAGAACATCCTTGCCCTCCCTCCCTCCTCCTGGCCCTCATAGATCCTCAGGGTCCAGCTCTCCAGCCCTGGAGATGTCAGCGCTGGTAAATGCCTCTGCCACCCTTCAGCCCTTGACTCTGCTGTTTAGGGAGATCATTCAGCAACCCTCTGCCCCCTCCTTTCTGCTCTCCTCCCTAGACCATCCTCTGATCTCTGACAGCTCCCACCTGCCCCTCTTCTGCTGTCTCTCCTGGCTTTCTTTAGGCACCTCCTGCCCACGAATTGCTCCCTGATCTTCATTTATGGGGGCCAGCCACCAGGGATATGGCATATATAGCTAACACCTAAGAGAGGTAGTCCTGGGAAGCTAATGGTTGGGGGGTGCTCTTATCTCTTTACATCTACCAAGAGCCACTCCCTCCAGATGTACCTGGCACACGATGCTTAGTCAGCTAAGAAACTGCATTGCTGACTCCAAATGCTGAAAAATCATAAGTCAGGTCCCAAAAATCCATCAGAATGGCTTCAAAATAATCGATGTAGGGGGCATTTCATTTGCCTTGTTTGAGTTTTAGGGATGAGCTTCGCTCAGGCTTTTTCCTCACAGGGCTTATTTTGGTTTTTCTTTTAAAGAAAACTGAGATTCTCCCCTCTTCCTCATATTCCATAAAATGGGACTTGAAGCAAACACCAAATATTGGGAGATTCGTAGTAAAATCCCTTATCTGTATCAGTGTGAATGTGGCTCATGTCTGGGATCAGAGTGTTGACCCTCCTGGGACAAATCTTCCTCACTTTACAGAGGTCGACTTATTTCTGATCCCTGGGAGGGGTGAATCCTACCTCCTAGCCACTCCAGGATTGCAGGCCACAACCCCTCCATGCTAGAGGGCCAAAATCTTACATGTTTACAAAATTTACCTACCATGTCAAGTAGTGCTCTCCAGCTGGGAGCTGCTCCAACATGTACCAGCTGGAAATGGCCCCCTCGGGACCATCCACCAGAGCATAGTGTTCTCCGGTTCCTGCTGCTCCCTGCCCTGCCCCACCCCAGCATGTTTCTTATACCTGTGCTGCTACCAACACTGCTGGGAGCTCTTCCAAACCAGGGGGCTCTCCAGCTGCAGAGTCAACTCTTTCAGTGGTGTGAAGGGGCCACTTTGTCTGCATGGTTCCTCCGTGGTTGGTGTAAAGAGCGAAAGAGACAACTCTGGGCAAATGGGATGTGTGCTCATCCACCCACGAAGGAACTGAGGTACAGATTCCGCTGCTTTCACCTGCAGGCACTCTCGTATACTCGCTTACTGACCACTGCCGCAGGTTGCTGGCTCTACAGCCCCTCTCCGCATCTTTGTGGGCTCTTGGACCCAGCTTTTTACTCTCCCATCAGCATAACCTTGGCCTGCTGCACGATCCCCTTTCCCTTCCGTGCATCTGTCGAGTTGAGTGGCTGCTGCAGAACTCGCCTCCAGAGAGTATCAGATGAGCCAGTGCATCTCTGCAGACAGCTTGTACATCCCCTCTCAAATCCTGGCTCCTCACTGAAAAGCAGAAGTTCTGCTCTGCCATGGGCCTGCTGGGGGGCAGGAATGAGCCAGGAGTTAAACTCCACAGGGCCAAATTCATCCTCAATGTAAGTCTGCTGACTCACACCAGGAATGAATTTGGCCTGTGCACAATAAAGAAATAAAGCAAGGCATAAATAAAAACATATTTTGCATATTGCCCAGATGCAGAGAAAAGAGTAACATAAGGAGCCCCTAAGAGAAGGAGGAAAATCTACATCATATATCACATAGAGGTTTCTTTTTATCATGCTAAATGCCATATTCCAAATCAGTTTCAAATGGTAAGGTTGGAACATAGGGCCAGGCTCCCAGCTGGTGCAAACTGGCCTTGTTCCAGTTAAATCTAATGAAAGGCTCAGGCTTTTCCACTGAAAATACAAGAGGGACAGTGAGTAAATTGTTCAAACACACCTAAATCACTTCGGTGCTGTTGAGGAACCCAAACTCAGGGGTTCTTACTTACACATCTGTTGCCCAGCGGATGGTCCAAATATGCCAGACAGCAGGTTAGCAAAGTTAAAGTTTATTTTCCTTACGTAAGGAGGTGGCCCAATGGTTAGGGGTGACCCTAAGCACACATTTCTTAAAGCTTATATAGTTTTACACAAACAAGTTTATTTATGTTACAGTTTTTATGGCAATACTTACTAAAAAACTTTAAGGAATTTTTTAGTTTTTTAATTTTAACTCCCCCTATCTAAGTAGCAAGGTCTTTCTCCTCATTCTGTACTTACTGGTGCCTTAGGCCTCAAAATTATTTTGTTATTGCTACACATAATAAATTAAACATTTGCTAAAAGGGCACTTTTTATTTTATGCTTTGTTAGCCATTTAGTTAGACTGGTTCCCCTGGAAAAGAGAAAATTCATTTTTTTCCCTTAACAATGCCTCACTCCCACTGATTTTCAATGGGATTTAGGTGCCTAAGGCTTTTAGATGCTGTTGAAAATGTTCTCCAGTCTTTAGTCCCTCTATAAATTATCATGCATAGCTAGGGTGCTGTGTACAAATGTTAAATAATCCTTAAAAATATATGGATCTATTTAATCTGGCTTTTATCTGCAGAAACTCACCATCTGAAATAAACTATCATTTGACACTGAAAATATATATATAAAGACTTCACTGGCCAGAGGTGTTATGGTCATTCATTGAACTGTCCACAAAGAATGTGGGACACTCTTTTTGAAATACAGAGTCTTTTAATCTGGGGGGAAATCTAGCAGTGGCTGTGCTCAGAGCTAAAACAAATGATTAACAAATAGATATAGAAGAGCATGAGATTACTAAACAACGCTAACTTCTAAAACTACTAGAAACCCTTTAAAACCAAAGCCTGTGTTTCATCAAGCTGCAGATGGCTATTATCATGTACTACTGTGCATGCGCTACAGATGAGTAAGGAATTAAGTGCCCGAGGCAGTCACTCAGGCTAGCAGATGTAAAGAACGATATAGAATAGTAACAAAAATCTACACCATCCCTTAGATTAAAACATCCAGCAAAAATGTTCAGATGGTACTGGAGGCAGGACTCACGAGAAGAGAGTTTGCTCCAGTATAGGTGCTACAAATGACAGAAGACAGGGAAGGATTTCCTGCAGTCCTACTGTAGACAAAGCTCCCATCGCCTTCAATGGAGGGTTGGTCCCAGATGTTTCTGGAGGGTCATCTCTTTAACACTGCCGGGCAAACTGAATGATCCCTTAAAAGTAAAAGAGACACAGAAGGTTTCATAGAGTTTAAGGCCAGAAGGGACCATTATGATCTTCCTTTACAGACAGATAATAAAGGGATGATATTGTGGCTATTCAAGTTTGCAGATGATCCTCATTGGAAGAGATAACGTCTGTAATTGCTTCCTCTATTGACACCAAAAATTGCAGAGCCAGCGTCTTCAGTGCCAGCTCCTTGATTCTCTTCCTGGTTCCTCTAGCTGCCCTAAAATGAGCCAATTGGAAATAGCCTAGCTGCAAACAACCAGAATACAGCTCTTGCCAGCCACTGCTCCCTATTTTCCCCCCTGCCAGCATGTGTCCTACACCAGGAGCTAGGGAAAAGTGGTGTAGGAACTGGCTATACCACTTTCATGCCCACTGGGAACTGCCCCATGGGAAGATAGGAACCCTTCACATCATCGGAGGAGCAGGCGCAGAGATGCTCAGAGTCCAATCTTGCAAATACTTACTTGTGTGAGTCGTTTTACTCATGGAAGCAACTCTGAGTTACTCATGCATGGATGTGTTTGCAGTTGCACGCCCCAAATTGTTGGATTAGAATAGCTTGATGTTACACGGAGGATATATGATTGTTATCTACAATCGTGTCGTCAGAACAGTGTGTTTGCCATTGATACCCCCTTTCTCGCTGCCTGTCTTGGAAAGACATGTCTGTTTAAAAAAATAGAGACGCTACTGCACTCAGATATATCTGAAAAATAATTAAAACAGTACCATCATGGTGGCTCACTCTTGACTTCTTTACATTGTTTTGTTAGTTTCTGCTTAAGGAGCGCTCCTACCTTGCTTTAGTTTGGGTGTTGTGACAACACCAGGGAGCACATTGACTGGATTTTCCGTCACCCCATAGTCTTCACCTAGTTAATTAAAAAAAAAAAAAAGAGCGAGAGAGAGAACATGTGTGACAAGGGCAGCCTTGAACCAGACCGCATGTGAAAGTCACGTTTGAGGTTCAAATTTTCAGCTTTGTTCTTACTATCTTTAGCCTCTTGTTAGCTGCTGGCTCTTCAGCATGGGTAGGGAGAGAGTGAGAACAGCCAGGTGCTTGCCTCAGGGTTTAGTTCCTTTCGTTGCCAGGCAATGCTGCTCAAGAATGTGTCACCCTAAGTCATTATGCGGAAAGACAAAAAACAAATGTTCAAAACACAGAAGAGAGATGTGAATGAATCCAGGAACATGTCTTGGATAATTTTGTAGAAGCTGTGATCAGCCATGGGGTCAACCCTGGAAAAAAAAAAAAAAGGCTGAATCAGGTCTTCAAAGGTTGGGTGGGAATGGGTGTCCTGGGAAGCTGGGAGAAGTCAGGCAATGGGACCCCCCAGAAGGGTAGAAGGCGGTATGGCTGGCTGGGAGGGGGCAGCTGCCATCTTAGCATTACCTACTAGTTTTAGATCCAGCAGTCAATCAAAACTCTGGGTTCTCCCTCTCATCCCATTGCATGGCCCTCCCAACAGTAGAGCAAAATATTGGGCTCAACATCTAGTTCAGAGGGGCCACATCTTGCCTTTAGTCAGCAACAGCAACTTGTCAGAAAAGCTGTTGGGGAGTGGGTGCTTATGTCACTGTATTTTTTTCTTGTTCGCTTAACTTATCTCTCTTGAAGTCATTTCAAAGGCAGTGAGTGTAAGGAAGCAAACACCAGGCTCTGCGCTGCTGTGGTTTCACCAGCAGACTCACATATTGAAACAGCCCACTGAGTTTCTGCATTTCCTCTCCAGCAAAAATGACATTTCATCATGTCTTCAGCAGTAGAAAGAGCCATGCGTGCCACACAAACAGTCTCTGATACAGAGAGTAGGCAGCTACTGTCATATACCTGAGCCAGTGTATACGAAACACTCACTCCATCATTAAAACTTGCAGCTTTAAAAGAAAATGCAGGGAAGAAAGGAAATGTCACTGTGATTCAGTTGCTCAGCCTAGTTTGAACCAAATATACCTGTAATATTGTTTTGTTGTTAGGGGAATCTGGATAGTAAAAATGCTAGTTTTGTAATAAGCAGCGGAAATTGATACCATAGAGCTATATTGCTGTATACGTATATTCGTCTCCTAGAGAAGACGGCTGCTTTTATGGTTCAAGCACTAAACTAGCACTGAGGAAATATGAATTCAGTTCCTGGTTCTGATACAGGCGCCCTCTGTGACCTTTAGCAAATAATTTAACCTCGCTGCACTTCAGTTCCCTTTCCGTACACTGGGAATAATATTGCCTTTCTTTCACCCTTAGTTGATTTAGACTGTGAGCTCTTTTAGACAGGGACTGTCTCTTACTATATATATGTGCAGCAGCTA
Organism: Mesoclemmys tuberculata; assembly: GCA_007922155.1. Taxonomy (NCBI): domain Eukaryota; kingdom Metazoa; phylum Chordata; order Testudines; family Chelidae; genus Mesoclemmys; species Mesoclemmys tuberculata. The sequence continues at coordinate 4,465,149 of ML675622.1, forward strand.
GCATAGTGGGGCCCTGATCTTGATACTATAACGCCAATAAAAAATAACAATATAAAACAACAGCACAAAAATAACTGGAAATGCAGCTTTGTCCCTCAACAATGAGATCTTCCTCGGGTTTCCTGAATTGTTAACTACAAATGTCTGAACAGGAGAGCTGAGTGAAATATTTATAGTGAAGTTTCACTTGGTTTGGGGTTGTTGTTGTTTTTTTTTTGTTCCCCCCACATAAAAATTTCTCTTGTTTCCAATTTGCAAACTGTTTGTGAAATTGGAGCAATGGAATGAAAGTCCTAAATTTTGCAAAGCAAGGTCTCAGGAAGTTTGTCTGTTTGTTTGGAAACGTTTGCTCTGTGGCTGACTGCAATAACGTACTTGTTTTAAATATACTTTTAAATTGGGGGCAGTTTTCCTTTGGGGGACTCCTCACGCCAGGTGGGCTGTGTGGTTGCGATGGGCCGCAAGAGAGCAGGCCTGGAGGGGTCTCGCCCTGGCTAAGCTTGCGTGGGGCCAGCAGGGCTGGTGGAAGCCATTTTGGATCCCTCCTCAGAGACCTGAGGCAGCAGCAGCAGCGTTTGGTGCGCTGGCTCCGTGGCGCCCCGGGGCAGCAGGAGGGAGCGGCTCTGAGCTGCCCCACTGTGGCACTGAGGGGAAGAAGAGGGGCCTGGTCCATGTCCACCCTCCCCTGAGGACAATGCAGCATTGGGGGGGGGGCATCTGGTGGCACCTGCCCCCCACAGACCAGGAAGCGCCCGTGGAGCGTGCACGCCGGAGGCAGCACCCCTGCTTCGCGGCGAGGACCTGCCGCCAGGTAGGGGTGGCCGGTCTGTGGAGAGGGTGGTGCTCAGGGGCCAGTCGCTCGTGGCCCCAGGCGTGGTTCTGGTTAGGTTCAGAGGCACAGCCGGGCTGTGACGCCGCCACCTCCACTGCTGTCGGGTTATGGCCGTTCACGCCCTCTGCCCCGCTTTTTCCAGCTGTGTCTGGAGCCCAGCGTAAAGCCTCCAAGTGGCAGGACTGAGGAGGAGCCAGCAGCCGGCCTGCCCTGGATTTTGGCTGCGGGGTTTTCGCCCTCTGTCGGCAGCGGGATGGGGCAGTGTCTCCCACTGAGCAACGGGAGCGCCCCCGTCTTCCCGTGGCCGGTCCCGAATCCTGCAGCGTGGCAGCCCCCAAGTAGCCGTGACGCCGCTGAGGCCGCTGCCTGCCCCTCACTCAGGCTGTGGCGGCCGGGCAGGCTGCATTCAGGCTGTGGCATGTAGCTACGTGCTGCAGTGCCAGGCGTCAGCAGCACCAAAGCAACGGGGAGCTGCCGGAGCCTTTCTCCGCTGCTGTAGTCTGTACCCTGCTAAAAACAGTGGTGCAGATGTGGGAGGCACCGTTGGGTGTGTAGAGCCCATACTTTAGGGGCTCAATTGTACAGGGCATTCTATTCTACTTACCTGAGGCGTGCCTCACTATTTACACTGCTGCTTATAGCCATACTGACTGGGCGTGCAGTGTCTGTACCCTGGGTGGAAAGATTTGCTAGCAGCTGCCCCACCTTCCCTGCCTTTAGAGCTGCAGGCGCCTCAGTTTGGCACTCTGCCCTGGCGTGAGGGATGTAAGAGCTACTTCGAGAGGTGGCGCTAGGAGGCATATACCCCCTGGATGTGTATGGCTCATGTGGTGTTCTTATAAACAGCTGGGCACAGGACTGGCTGTGTGTTGCTCTCTCGCTGCCTGTGCTTTGTTGAAGTCGTTTCCACGGCATTTCTGTTATGCATAAGAGTTCCCGGGTGCCGTGTTGCAGGGAGCTAAAGAATTGGATTTTGCAAGTTCCAAAAAATGTGAAGGCTCTTGAAATTTACCTGGGGGGGACGACGAGAAGGGGGTAAGGCGAGGGAGTGAAATCTGAAGGACTCAGAAATGTGCAAGAACCAGATTGGTGAAGAATGTTGTGCAAAAACCATCCACTGGCTTCCTTCAACTCCGCAATGCCCAGTGGTAATAGCTGAACTTCACTGCCACTGGTAAAAGTGACTCACACCCATGGGTTGCTAGTAAATATGGGCCCAATCCTGCCTCCACAGAAGTCAGGGAGAAAAGTTCTTACACTTCAGCGGGGTGGGATCTGGCCTTATAAAGTCAGCGTGCCAAAACCAGAGTCAGTTTTGCATCCTTTAGTAGTTTTCAACTTATAAAGGATATTTTGTTCCTCACAGGAAGGATAACATAGAGGGGGAGGAGTAAATAGCAGCAAATTATGGTACCCAATGGCTCATCCATCCTGGCCACAGTGTGGGAAGGGTGGAAGTAAGATTAAGCCCTTGGGAAGTAGATAAGTGCACGGCAAGGCCCAGGCAGCTCTTATTCCCTCTGACTTCCCATGTGGGTACGTAGCCCAAGTAACAACTGAGTGCTTAGTGGCCTGTAACTTGCAACTCCATACAAGAATGATCTGACTCTATTGCTATGAGGCAGAACTGAAAGCACACCTTTGTGCACGCCCTTGCGTTCTTCCTCTCCACCACACACTCATACTCATACAGTGCTGGTGAATCCCAAGCCTGGTTGTGGTTTAGCTACATTAGGCTGTCACAGGCATTCATAGAAAACTGGGTACTACTTCTGACAGAAGCCTTTATTTTCTATTCCAAAAGGTTCTTGGCTACTTAAGAATATGCTACCAAGGTGGAAGCACTTTGGAAGTTACAGACAAATAGCACTGTGTATGTGCTAAATGACAACGATTATTACTGACACAAATAAACCCTCTTCTATTTTATATGGAATAACTTTGCCATCTGATTATGTAATTTATGACATAACGTGCCTGCCAGCTAGCCTACTAAAGCTTTTGGCTTCTTGTTGCTAGAGCACTATGACCACTTCCTAATAAAAACATTTTAATAAAAAATAATTAATGAAACATTGATTCTGGGAACATGATCTGCATTTCTTTAGATCTTACAGGAAAGAAAGCCAATTTTGTCATGAAGACAGATTTTAGCCTCATGGGGGAAATACCTAAGCGTAAAGAGACAGAAGGAAAAGCCCAAATTAGTTTTAGGATGTCAGTAAATGATACTATGAATTGAGAAATCCACCATGAGTTTCATTGAAACTAGACAGAGTTTCTATCTCCCCCGCTTCTCTGATCCACTTAGAGATGCACTTTGCACAGGACAGGGTGGTGGGGATGGAGTGGGGGAGAGAAAGAGGAGGTGTCTAAGCATTTCCACATCTGGTTTTGGAAAGATTTGGAGAAAGAAATTCATTGCAGTCCCCAAAAAAGTGACTTGTTTCTCTCTCTCAACTCAGTGTGCATCAATATAGTCATACTATATGTATTTTTTCCCCATGTGATTTTACTGCAAAATGCCACAGGAAAATATATTTCCAAAATACATATAAATCAAGAAAGCATAGCTGTCTGATTGTTGATTTAGGGATAAGTACTTAACTACTTCTGCATTTGTTTCTTGGAGGAATGAAACTGAGGTGTACATCCCTAAGAGATAACTGGGCTATTTTAAATGATGGAAAAAGCTTATGCTGTTTCAGTTTCTAAGCCTTTCATTGGAAAATTTTTACCATCAGTGGCCTCTTTCTTTTACACTTTCAGTTATTTCAGCCCTTGTGGTTTCTTGCACTATCTTGAGGTCCTCATTTAAAAAAACTAGAAAAGTGAAAGCAGTTCATTACTATAGTGCTGTTGATGATGGTGATGCTGAAAGAAGATAATTTAGGAGATAACTAAACTATATTTAAAAAATATTTATTTGCAGCTGCAAAATAATATCAGAGAACAGGGGTCCTTTCCTGAAAAACAGGCTCCAAAAGTCTGCTCTGGGAAGCTGTCTTCTTAAGCAAACAACCCTGTCCAGGTTTTGTAAAGCTGGTTTTATTTCTAACCTGTATCTGAAATCTATCGAAACTTCACTTTTGTTTTGGTTGCTGGCCTTGCTCTTGTAATTGGTAAAGATCCCCTTCGACATTGCTCCGATGTCACGTTTATCTTCTAGATAAACAACAATTAGCCAAACACATGAGAGCCAGGATCACTTTCAAGACAGATACAACTCCATTCTTGGTTGCTAAAAGATATGTAGCTGCATGTGCCAATGGGCCGCAGCAAGAGCAGACATCATCAACCAAAAGTTGAGCCAAAATAAATACAGTGCATTAAGACTTAGAATGCAGATGGCATTATTTTAATGGCATTTGGATTATGGTGCAGAGAAACTAACCACAGACATGGGGGAAGAACTTTGCACTCGTTAGTTTTAATAGAGAGGGTGGTTGACATGATCTCACCCCTATACTGTTACCTGTACCGTTTAGCTCATGTGATACTGACAGCTGTCCAGTTGTAGCAAAGGAGCCTTTCATAATTTGTATTTCTGTGCCTCCCTGCTATAAATCAGTTTCATTTAAAAAGGGCCTGCTTCTCCAAGTTCTCTGCATGTGCAATCCTCATCGCTGACTTCTCTCAGAGTCTGTGTAGGGAAAACTGGCATGATGTGAGCCCCAGACCATTTGTAAAAATTCCACAGAGTGAACTGAGGTCTGAATTCATGTGAATTGAAACCAGAGAAGTTTTGCATGATCCTTGCTGAGTTTAGTCCAGCTCCAATTAAATAACAGCCCCACTGGTGTAAACATGACCTGGCCCACTTTGCACAGCTGTAAATGACAAGATGCTGTGCTGGGCAGTGGAGAGTTGGGCCACATCTCAGGAACCCTAACCAACGGCAGTGGGAGTTACTCGTAGGCAGCCTCTGCATAGTCCAGGCCCAGGTCTTTCTTTTCAGTTGTTGTTGTTGCTTGTGTTACAATAGCATCCAGAAGCCCTGACTGAGATTGGAGTCCCATTGTACCAGGTGCTGTATAAGACAGAGAGAGAGAGAGACCGTCACTGCCGCAAAAAGTGTGGGGTGTTTTTTTTATGAGCTGAAGCTGTGTTCTTTCATTATAATATCTCTTCATCTTTTTTTTTAAAAGCTTAAGGACTCACACTCAGCCGTTGATTTTCCTTTAGCTGCTAAATATCTTTTCTGCCTCACTGCATTTCAAGATCTATTGCTGAAATGTTAATACACTCTGAATTTCCACTGTAACGGCTCTGAGCTAATCTTTCATTGAAGTGGCAATAACTGGTGTGAACTGTCATTCTGTAGCAGATAACTGGGCAACTGAGTGGCAGCCAGCCCTTACCTCTCCTCTTTACCACTATCAGTGATTTCTCACTTTCTCTTGTCAATCACAGATCCTGAAATACACTCTTCTAGTAGATGGGCATATTCCCCAGGAATCGGGGCTGGAAAAGGGAACTTAACCTCAAAAGCTATTTCTGGATCAGACCATTTTAAAACATCAGCTCTCTCAGCACAAACTTTAAGTATCCAGTTTGGCTGATTTATTTCAATCAACCCCTCACAAGCTGCCTTCCTTCAGGCAATCCACCATCTCAGCCTGCCTTTCTGACATCTCGTCAGGAATGTCCAGGCATCATCTCAAATTCAACATATCCAAAACTACACTTTGGAGCTTCCCCTGTCAGAGCCCTCCCCTCTTTCCCATTTCTCTGTCGTTGTGGACTACACAATCACCCTCCAAGGCACTCAGGCCTAGAACCTAAGTGACATCTCTAGGTGCACACATCCCTGCAGTGTCTAAATCTTGCTGGGTTTTTTTGCAGTGCAACATTTCTAAGGCCTGGCCTTTCCTCTCTGTCCACACAGCTAAAGCTCTTCTCCAGGCCCTCATTGTTTTTCATCTAGACTACTGCCATCTCCTCCTTTCTGGCATTGCCTATTGCAACCTTCCCCCTCAAGTCTTTTCAGAATGTTGTTGCTAAGCTCCTATTACTGGCTTTCAGTTCTGACCCTCTCTGGGTCTCCACTTTCACCTCTGCATCAAACACAAGCTTGGCTGTACCTTTAAGGCCCTTCACACAAGTCGGCCCTGCCCTATCTAGGGGTTCCAGTAACTTAGCATAACATGAACCCCGACTTTGCTCCACCATCCTGTTCCCACTCACCTGTCAGCTTCATCCATAAACACCCCTATGCTGTCTCTACGCCATCCCTTGGGAAAAATTCCCTGGCAACACTAGAAAAGCAGGGTTGCTAATTCTTGAAATTTTATCACAAGCCTGTCAATTTTGGTTATTTTATTTTTTTTTTAAATAAAGCCCCAGCCGCTGGAGTCCTCTGCACAGATGAAAATCTCAACTTTCATTTCAAAAGGGGTCCTAGCGCTCATAGTTGAGGAGAAAAGCTTGAAAACATCACTCACGTACACCCTAAAGACTCATAAAGCAGAAGGCAAATAAAAAGCCAAAAATTCATTATTTTAAAAATGGATGATTTGGGGGAACCTGACTCAATTTTGGAACACTTGGGGTAGGTAACGCCGACCCTTCTTTAAGGCTCACCTTTGTCATGATGCCTACAAAACCCTGCGTGCTGCCCAGAGCTAGGCAGGTGGTATTTCTACCCCTCTTCCTTTCCCCTTTCTAATGCCCCATCCCTGCCTTCCACCACTTGACCCCTACCATCAATTAAAAACCCAGAGAACAGCAAACTATATAACTCTTCGAACTATGCCAGTTCTCCCTCCCTCTTTGCTTGTGTGTTCTATCCCCGTTCTCCACCTGTGCTGTGTTTTGAGTCATTTAGTCTGTGAGACCTTTGGGACAGGGATTGTCTTTCATCAGTGTTTGTACAGCACCCAGCACAAAGAGGCCCTGCTCCCAGTTGGGGCCTTTGAGTGCTACCACAAAATGAATGTTGCTACTAATGAGAATCGGGCTGTATGGGTCATTTTCTGTCTCTGTTTTGGAGGAGGGAGGAGTTAGAAGTCAGTGCTTTATATGCCTTCACTCTAAAGGGGCTTGTCTTGGGAAATTTAATAAAAAGCCCACGTCTACAGAGACGTCAGCTGATTTTGTAACTTCTCAAAAGCTTTCTATTTTTCTTGTTCCAGCACTTGCAGTTTACAGACTGCAGTTACTCACCTCCTTTTTGGCAGCCTTGCCTCTCCACCCCTGGGAGTGCAGTGGGCAGGTAGCCATGAGTGCACAGGAAGAGAGGGCTTTGTTGTGTAGCTGAACCATTGAATTTAGTTATTTTCGGAGCACGCCACACTTGGTTTAAAGATAAACTGTAGGCTCTGAAAAACAGCTTTAAAATGGAATGTATGTGGGCAGAAGGATGAATCCTTAAGCACTAGCATGTGCAGCCACCATTAAGAGCAACTGATCAGTTGCATGTCTTGAGAAACATGGCCTGGTCAGAGATTTGCAATTTGGAGTGTTTCTCAAACCCAGGTGATCAGTTGTTTTGACGAACATTGCAAATTGGAAATCTAGGCCTCGCTATCGTAGGATCAGACCCTACAGCCACTGCGATCACTGTCACGACTCCCGTTGATTTAAAGCGGCACATGGTGGGGCTAACAGTAAGAAACAGCAATCTTGTTTGGCCCAGTCCTACAAGCCCAAATACTCCTTACTCCCGAGATCTGATCTGGAGCCAAGTGGAGTCTTCACCCAGACTCGAGCGGCTTTAGCTCAGGCCCACGAGCAGCCTGTGGATGATGTACCGTGATTTTACTAGAGCTACTCGCTGGAGTCAGGGTGGCTCACGTGAAGGACAGTTTGTGGGAACAGGTCCTTTCTTTTCTGTTTTTTTAAAAAAAGATAGTCTTAGACCATTTCTGATGGGGTTCTCCCGGCAATGTTTGAGAGGCTGTGAGGGGGCTTCATTTGCTTAGGGAGGCAAAATGTAAAACCTTTTCCCGAGAGGTGGGGGTACAACCATAACGAGGGGAAATGTGCATTCACAGGTACGCGTGGTGACTCGGGACCCTTGGTGCCAGATGCTCAGCTGGTATAAATCGACATAGGTCCGTTGGCTTCCACAGCCCCATGCTGACAGACCCCAGCTGGGGGGCCCGCCCCAGTGCCTTATGGAAGCAAACGCTTCTGTGTCTCTAATGGGTGGATTATGCCCTGCCCTTCTGCAGCTTTGCACAAACGGCACAAGGCCCGGCCACACTTTCAGCTACTGGTGTTGGAAGGAGTGCTAGGTCTGTGCCCACAATGTTCCCCCAGGCGTGTCTGAGCAAGGAGGGCAGGGAGGAAGCATCCGTGCCTGGCCATGCTGGAGAGGAAGCACACTGCAATTTTTAAATGAATCTAATAAATTATCTTCCTGCCCCACCTGTCTCCTGGTGCCTCTGCACCCCCTCCTTAGTACGGGGCTGGACTCAGAGCACAATCTAGCAGCAGATGGGTTTAGGCCAACAGCATGCTGCATCGGCCAGTCCCATAGTTAGGACTTGCTGCCAGTCTGGGGGAAGAACAAGTGTGCGTGGTATAATTTTTACCTCCTTGCCAATGGTGGGTGTGTTGTCAGTCAGTCAGCCCTGTCACACAGTCCTCATGTGTCTGCTCTGGGACCACTAGGACATCGGAGCAGGAGAACCCGGAGGAGCTGGAGAATCGAACACCGACAGCACAATGGAACATGAACACAAGCATTTTCAAAAGCAGTTCAGCTTGGGAGAATTAGCCGCCAGATCAATCTCCAGTCTCAATTCACCCTTCCCTGGCTGCTTGGCTGAGGCAAGGGAACTCCAGCAATAAAAGTACTTTACGCTGGTCATTTGAGGAGGCATCTTGGCAGCTGTCTTTTGCTGAGTGGAGAGTGGAACTCCCCATAGCTCGGCCACTAGTTAACGGTGTCGGCAGCGAAGCTGTTCTTTTTTTAGACTTTCAGCTGTAACTGGTAAATATTTAAATTAGAACAAAAAGCAGTAGGACTTTACCAGCAAGTAACTTCATCCACAGGGAAAAAATGAGAAGGTGCTGAATAGAGAGAACAATATGTGCTACTTTCAAATTAGATCTTGTGTTCAAATACTCAGCCCAAATTCTGTCAGCTCCTATTGACTTCACTGGGCCTTTTGCTTGATTGAGGAGAGCAAAATTAGGGCCCTTGTTATTTTTGCACACAAAGGGCATTATACCTGTGCAAAGCATGGCAACATGTTACATCCCCTTTGCATAGGTGTCAGTGACAACACAAGGTGCAAAGCACTGCAGATTCGGGCTTGAAATATTACTAGTCAATAAGAACCCCGTGTCCTAGATGTGTCCCCAGGCTATCTTATTTTATGCAAATATTCTCCAGCCAATATTTTGTGGTTTGTTTGATTTTCATATTTACGCTTCTTCATGGGACGTCACCATCGGGTAGGTTTAATAAAATAGTTTTCATTTTTTTAGCTCACATTTTTGTGACACCTTCCAGAAAGATTGGAAATAAAAACCCTTTCCTGTTGGTTTTGGGCCTGATCCTGCAGTTGTTAGGTGAAACTCCCACTGAAGCCAGGATAGGCCCCTCTCTCTTTTTCTGTTTGGTGGATATTAAGATTTTCTCCTGCATTCTCTAATAGCTCTGAAATTAACGTTCTGAGTTTTGATTTCCCTCTTTGTGCAATTGCATGGCAGATGAGCTCAGCAGAAACATGCAGCTCTCTGAGATTGGTGATTACTGGCTGTGATGTGGTAATAAACCATGAGAGCACTAGAGGGAGCACCAGAGCACAAAACATTCAATATGAGTAGCTATTTATAAATATGGGACCAAGTCCCACAGTCCATATACTGGCTAACGTCTCATTTACTTCAAAGGGACTTTTGTCTGCCTAAGACCTGCAGTTCAGGCCCAAAGAAAGTCAGCTATTTTTGTGATTCATTCATTTCTGAATGAGGTAGGGGCATGTGTGTGTATGTGCGTGCGCGTGCACACAAAACGGAATATATGATGGTGTGGTATATAACTGTTTTGCTGGCAAACATTTATCATGACTACTTATTCAGAAGCCATGAGAAAATGATGCAGGTCATGCAAAATGAATGCAAATAAAGCCTTTTATATCCTATTCCTCATATATTATATTCACTAATAATAATGACAGCTTTTACGTAGCACTTTTTATCCACAGATCTCAAAGCGCTTTACAAAGGAGCCAGTAACATCCTCCGTGCTGTGTGTGTTAGGAAAATTATCTGATTGTTTTAGAGAGTTTGTTGTATCCCTCTTGCTGTAAAGCATTTCAGGGGCATTAGGGCAGTGTCAAACTGGAATGATGTTGGCTGATTCTTTGCCTTAGTTGTCATCTACTTGAGAGGACACCCGTCTCTCCTTGTTCTGGGCAGTGGTAAAGGTCCTGTCAGGCTGAACAAATAATTTCCTCCTAACACAATTCCAGCCTATGCATTTGAACTTGAAATGAAAGAGGTAACAAGTCAGGTTTGTTGTGCTGCCGGACAGAAATGATGTGTTTACAGTGTAGCTGTTCTACACCATGCGGAGAGGGCTTCGGTATCCATTCATTGGAAAACAGCTTTCATTTGCATCTCAGGCTGCAGAAGTTTCATCATGAAGTTCAGGGACAATTTTTTTTAATATATAAAACTATATTTTAATAGAAGCAGACAAGCCATCAAATTGTCTGAGAAAAGTGTAGCTGTTTTCTGTGCTGTGTCATAGAAAAGAGAAATCAGTAGCTTCCTTCTTTGATGTGCAATGCTTATTCGCCAAGAACCAAAGAGTCCATAAATTGTGATTTCCTGTGGATTATTCACACTGAGGAAAATTGTTCTTGCATGTAGACTGCAGTGGCGCTGTTTTTCTTAACTAATGTTTGTAGTATTCCTGTTGTAATGTGATTCCTGTGGTAGGGCCTGATCTTGCAGTCATTACTGACTTGGGATTACTTGCGTGAGTAAGGCTATTTGGGTCCCTAGTTTGCACAGATCTTAAACTGACTGAGCAATTAAAACCAACTTTCCTAAATGTTCCAATGAACAAACAAACAACAAATGCAAATAGTCCCAAATAGTGATTTGCAGAATTGTCTAAAATATATATATATAGTACTAAGAAAGCAGTTTAGCTACTCCCTTGCTCCAGTTGAATAGTTTTGCCCTTCTATCTCTGGAGAGGAGTTTAAAATCCTTGCACAAGTCAAAAGTAAAAAATGTGCTTGCTGGCTTCATCCTAGTTCAAGTTACTCATCTTACGGAACCACCTCACAGTTTGACAGACATTTCCATGGAAAGATGTCTAGAGTCTATTGTGGTCAAATGGGAATAATTGCGGTGTTGTTCATCCCCGAACAGGAATGACATTGTATTGAGAAGTTACCATGATTCCTTCTAGCACCGTCACACTGATGATTAACCAGCCCTTCACTTTCAGAATCAACATATTTACACAGCGAATATAGCTCATGCTTTTTATTTCCTCTGTTACTTATATTGTGAGTAGTACCTATATACCTCAACTGACACTGCTGTGCTAACCACATAGAAAGAGAAAATCCCTGCCCTGAAAACCATACCAACTAAACAAAGACAGACACGGGAAATATTGTCCCCATTTTACAGATGAGAAATTGAAATGCAGAGAGATTAAGTGGCTTGCTCACAGTAACATAGTAATTGAACCCAGATCTCTTAAGTCCTATGCTTTAACTACAAGACCAGCTCTTGATATTCTCATGTGAATCAGATTCAGTTTAGAGGGTTATGGAGACTTTCCCTGAGCTATCGGTTTACCAGCAGGCCTTTCTAGCGTCCCTAATCAATGCATTCTATGCAGTGTGCTTATCAGAGCCTTCATATTTTCTGTATGATGATTTCACCCCAAAAATATTGTGTATTTACAGAGTTTAAATAAAATGATGAGTTTAAAAGTCACAAATTTTGGATCCAATCCAAACTTTCCTAAAATTCAGGGGCATTCAGAACTGGGGTTAGGGACAGGGAATGTAATCAAGATCTAAGCTTTCCCAGAATTTGAGGATGTGCAGATCTAGGGATTGGAGTGAGCCCATCTCTAGATAATACATACTGCAAATACTTACCAGTTTCTCCAGTTTAGGTAAAAGAATAGTTCATCCTTCTTAGGACACTGAGACAGAACTGGCTCTAGACCAAATGGTGTCCTGCGTGAGAAGTGTCTTTGGCGCCCTCCCTCCATTTATTAAACTTTTGAACACTTCATTTTTTATTGCATTTGTAGTCCATTTCACAACTTTGATGCATGATTTGCATGCATGATTTATCCCTTTCATATAAGACAATAAATTTGCATGCTAGGATCTATAAATCTGTATTTATTCATGCCCTATATATGGCCCTCTAAGCTTATAGAAACTTTTAAATTTTAAGAATAACTGAAATGACATGCATACACGTCAAGAAATTGAACTGTGTACCAACACTGCGTGGTCCAGTATTAAATAGTGCTACAGTAGGTGACTGCCTTTAGAACGTTAACTCTAGTCCTGTAGTTCAAAAGGTCGCTTTTCTCATCTTTGCCCTTGTGAACTGAAGCACAGCATCAGAGAGATCCAAAAACTGGCCAATGGCATTTTCTAGCAATCAAATAGCAAGTGATGTCAGTCTCTCGTTGGCCATCGTTGATAGAAGATATGTTTTAATGAGCCTGAGCTTTGAAAAGCTGCGCTCACCACTCACAATTGTGACAGGCAGCGTGAGCAGAATCTTCAAAGCTATCTACACAATAGGAAACAAAGTTTCCTTCGTCTCTGCATCATGAATGAATTGGAGAAGTGGGTGTAGGAGAGGGCTTCCAATGTGGCAAAATGTGATGGATATTGTCCAATTCAACATAGAGGTATTTATCACCGACGTCCAAACACTCCCCATGTGTCAGCGTCCCGTGAAGGTCCATACAATTGTTCAAGAGTGTTTTCCTGTTCTCTGGCAACTTATTAAGGTCATACAAAAAACTCCAGGTCTTTTTGTGGTGCTTCATTTGTCTGAACCTTTCTTTGATGGATACTTGAGCAGCGTCAATCAATGAGCAAAAAATCTCCCTCTTGAATTTTGATTCCGAGCTTCTCATCACCTCATCTCTGCCCTCACATCTTCAAATTCTGTAGGCCACAACAAAATCAAGGCAGCTTCTCATCAAAGTAGTAGTGGTTGCGATGTCCATCAACTGAGTTCGTAATGCCTTGCTTACAGTGTTTACTTGGAACAGGATATCATGCCAAACCACAATTAAGACCAGAAATTTGAACTCAGTGATCAGGTTTGCCAGGCTTTGCGCCTCTTGTCGGATTCCAGCCTCAGCTTTACTCGACTGCGCCAGTTCCCTCAGGGTCGTTGTAAACTTCAGTCACTTAGTACCTCACTGGCCTTGTGTTGTCAATGCTGCTCTCCCAGCGAGTATCACGTAGTGGCTTCACAGTCAGATTTGTAACATTGTCCGTGAGGATGTTCCACTTGATAGTGATGCTGAAAACAGGACATATATCCTTCGCAGTACTCCAAGGATTGATCCTGAGGCATGAAGAAAGCTCTTAGATTCAGCACAGGGTCCTTCCCTGGGCACCGCTGTTTCTTCCCTTCATGTTTGCACCATTGTCATAGCCTTGATCTTGGCAGTCCTGAATCTTTATTTGAGTCTCATTCAAAACGTTCATAAACAGTTCAGGCCTTTTCCAGTAGAGTTCTGCACAGACCGGAAACAGATAAAGTGTTTCTTTATTTTGTCATTACTTTCCTTTTCATGTGAGCCACAATCTTCTTTATCATCACTCTCCTTTATGCTGCCAGGAAAACTGGACAATTCTCCATCACTTTCTTCACATTTCTATTCCTTCTCTTCAGGTAAATCTGCTAATTCCGTAGTAATAGGACTTCCATTATTTATGCTTTTCTCTACAATTTCTTCCACATTGGAATGATTGCTACTGTCTAAAGCCTGGTCTATGTTGTTCTGTTTCAGATATTTTCCCTTCAAATTTGCTCCTTGCTGCAAACTAGATTGCAATTGAGCTTTCACTTCCTATACGGAGCGCCTGAAGGAGGCATCTTTTATTTTCTACAGGGGAAAACAGACAGTATCAAGAAGAACAAAAGTCTATGTTCTGTAGTCTTAGTAAGTCATCAAACATTATGTGTTAAGCATGGCAAAAAACCCAACAGTATTTCTTTTATATTGATAGGGGTTTGATAGATATCTCTATTGTCTCATTAAATATGTCCTTCATTAGTCTCTACTTACGCTCTTCAAGTCTTAAAACACAGGTACACTTTCACAATTACACAATAAAACAAGGTTCACAATATCGCAATTGGGGTCTCACTTCACTTCAGTTCGTTCTTATATATCACTGACTGACTGGCGACGCCTCGCCCTTTATATATACCCACTAGGGCCTGGTGGACAACACACTAGGACAGCAGTTCCCAATCTTCTTGAGTGTGCAGAGCCCATTTCAACTTCCAGACATTTCACAGACTATCACATTCTACTAGTTTTATTGTACATTTACTTGGTAAGGATGTTATTATTTTTCCTTTCCGCGGACCCCCCGTAGTAGCGTCACAGACTACCAGGGGTCCGTGGACCACAGGCTGGGAACCGCTGTTCTAGGAGGCTTGAGGAAAATGCAGTTCTCAGAAAGTCTGGGAAGTTCCAGGAGATTCTACAAAGGTCCAGACCATTCTAGGAGGTTAGTGAAAAATAAATCCACATATAGAATCCCTGAAACATTTTACTTCAAACATTCTATTTTCCCTTGTATCACTAACAACCAAATCATACCCTGAGACCAGTGCCCTCCAAGCCCAGCCCTCCAGGGAGTTGCCTGGGTCGCCTGCCCCTAAATCTGGCCCTGACTGAGACTGACATGTTTTTCAATGCTACTATGCACTGACACTTGCTTTCCTTACATTGCATTGTTTATGAAAAAAGAAAACTAAGTGTAACTGATTATAAGCTCAAACGAAACAACAAAGTGTGCGATTCCATTCTTACTAGTACACACATGGTAATCCAAAACTCCTCATGAAGGAAAAGGTCTGAACTAACAAACCACTGTTCGGAGAGCATGGCATGTTAGGAAAATGCAGGAGTCGGGCTTGGATTTGACATTAAAGATAAAATTGCTGACATATGCAAGCTGTGTTCTTATTTCCTGTGAACTGCCTTATTTAGAGACAGGGCTGCACTGGGTGCACTAGAGCAATGACTGTCTCCAAATACACTGGGGAATCCATACAGCAAAGAAGTCTCGGCTTACTTAATATTGTGCAATGAACAGAGACTGAATATTGTGGGAATTTCAACAGAAAAGCCTCTAGAATCCAAATGACTTTGATTAGAGCCGTTATATAATTTGTTGTGAATAATACTCTTTGCAAATTTTCTCATTTTTTTAATTGCATAATAATTCATGATTACATTTTTCCGTTATTTGTCCAGCTCTGAGCTTTACGTGAGCATGAAATGCCAGTAATATTATGACACAAGCCAGCACTGAAGAAAACTAAGGCATTACTCACTTTCCCTAGGCCAGGAGCAGAATACAACTAACAACTGTTTCTCTCTCTCAAATCCACATCACTGATGTTCTTGGGGCTGCTTTAGGTTTGGTGTGGGGCTGAGCAGGTCCTAGGGCTCAGGGTTGGGGCAATGGAATTGCTAGAGCTGTGCAAAAACCGAACAAAAATGTTCTGCAAATACATGTTCCAATTTTTAAACAGACAGGCTTTGACAATGTTCTGTTCATATCCTTACCGTGTTTGCTTTGGGTGAAATTCACCCCTGCAAAGGGCCAATTAAGTTCCACTCAAATAGTATAACTAGTGCATAGAACCTGTGCTAAATCTCTGTAGAGAAAGAATTTCACCTTTTCCACAAACATTTTAGCATATGAATTTATTGGCAGAACCATTTGCCAAAAACATAGAATTTTAAGCAAATATTAGAGACTGCTAAAGTAAGTGACTTTTTTATTCTTAAATGCAAGTGTTTGCACCATACACCTGCCGCTAAAGATGTGTCTCCATGCAGAGTTGCACTGGTTTTTTAAGATGTGATTTTTAATCTGGTGCAAAAGGCCATATGGATGCTCTTGTTATGGTTTAAGCCAGGCTTCTTCTAGTTGGCTTAAGTTGGTTAAGAACTAGTTTAAGATAAAACTAAACAAGGTTCTTTACACTGAAATGGGTGTGTCCAAATGGGGATTGCGTCAGTTTAACTAAACCAGTGAAAATTTGTGCGTAGACAACCCTGAGGAATCCTTGGAGGGAAAGAAAACGTGTAGCCTGTGAGTCCAGCTCAAACAGCTTGAATTTTAAATGTTCAGCATTGAATACTCTCAAAACAATTCTTACAAATAAGCTGCAGGTCAAGAATTATAGGCAGAAATTTAATTTTCAATAATAAATTTGAGAATATAGGGATCTGCTTATGGCAACTGACAAAAAGGAAAAAATGGTGAAATTAATAAGTCCTTTGTTATTAATTATTCACTCAGCACTCATGTTTGTTGTTCTGGATTCCCTACTGCCTTTTATTATTACCTGAGCTAAAAAAAATGTTCTTTCTGTTGCTCTTTTTAGGTGAAGACACTAACCTGGGCATTTCTTGTATTAATAATTATTAGTTAATATGTCCTATTAAGGTAGTTTGCCCTGACAAATTCAAGTCCTTATAATTAATTGTAGCTCTGATTAATCTGCTAACAGCATCACCACCTTGTTCATTTCAATAAATGGTCAAGCTGTTGAAATACACCAATCGTGAGGTTGAAAATTGTTGCCGTTCTGAAATCAGTGGTAGTTAGAATCTGATGTAACTGTAGATACAAGTATGGTAGGAAAAATGTATTGCTTGAGTATCCTTTGTGTGATATCAAGAGAGACAATGTCACTGTGATCATCATGCATGCTTTACTCAATAATAAACCATTTTGATAGGTGTAATCCTAAATAAGTGGCTTAAGCAGGGTACTGAACTCTTGCAAGAGGGACATGTCCTAAACACAGGATGGGGAGAGTGAATCTTGAATTCTCATCCACCTTTGGCATTGATTGTCTCAGGGAGGTTGATTTAAATGTTATTACTGTATATTCACAGTTAAGGAAAGAATGGGGTGATGATATGACCGTGTATCGTATTCCCCAATGCCATGTAAAAGCAAATTCCCTCAAGGAGTTGCTATTACTTTGTCTCTCCTGCTTTGGTTACATGCCTGCATAGATGAATAGAAACATTCTTACTGTACTCCCATGATGAGTCTGGTTTTGTTTCTCTAGCTCCAGAAGGTCTGATTTAAAAGGCCACCTTGAACTCTAAGAAGGATATATTTTGCTTGCAGATCAAAACAGTGCGGGCTGTCTTATATCTGCAAAGTAAAGCCAAATTCTAGTTTACAATCTAGATAAAAATCCAGCTTCAGAAAACAAACAAGCAGTGAAACTCCATGTGGTTAAGGATAGTCCCATGAAAACAGAGACTTTACTGTGAGCTTGGTAGCAAGCCAATTTGATGCATTAATCTAAAGAAATAAATCATCTGCATAGAGATAAGCACGTTTTCCCCAAACGAATGGAGGCTGTGAAAGGGTATGTCCTTCTCAAACAATGAGTGGGAGACTCCAGTTTCATGTTTGCAATTGGTGCTTCTTCTGGGGCATGCAAACTGCAAGTAGAGGAGTAGCTGAGCTTTATCAGCCATCTATTGAAAGGCTGTATGCTTTGAACAGTTCACATAACCAGGATAAAAGTCAGAGTAGACTGTTTTCCCACCCACTCACTTTCGCAAGGAGTGAACGGCGCCACTACTGAACAGGTCTTGAACAGGGTCAAGGATTTATTTTTCTTGAATGAGTAACAAACTGTTTTTCCACCAGCAATAATACTTTGTGATAGTACGATACAGTTCTTCTGAAACAGTAGTCAAATGCCGGGGACACTATAATTATATACACAGAGAATAAAAAAAATCTGCATTTAAGAACGTTAAGGTTGCAAAGTCAAACACTCAAAAGTTAGCAAACACCTGATTTAAGATTGCTTGTGAAACCTGTATTCTGCTTCCTTGTGCATATGCATGATGATTCCATCTTTCATTACATGATCACAAAGTGTTAGCCAATTTTAACTATAGGCATTGCTACCTGCACCTATGTAGTGTGTGTTTGTGTGTGTGTGTGTGTGTGTGTGTGTATACACATACATACACTAAAATATATTGGTAGACTATATAACATTGGTATATTGACATTAGCTATTTAAAAGAGATACTGCCAGGTTAAAAGTAATATACTTTTAAAAGAAACGTCCTTTGCCCATGTTGCTGAGTAATAGATTATTATAGTGGTAAACTTAAAAATCAATCTCACTTTTTAATCCATCTGTGCTGTTTGTCTCTTTTTTCCATTTCAGTGCATTTGGAGAATTAAAACCATCTAGGATTTGTCTATATGGGAAAGTCATACTGGTAAAAGTTAGGTGTGAATTTACACTGCTATAACCCCCCCATGTGGACAGTCTTATTTCAGTATAGATGTTGCTTTTTTTCAGCTTAGTTTGTGTGACCCAGGAAAGGGTTTCAGATGAACCAAAAGAAGCAATGCTTATTCCAGAATAAGAGTGGTCTCATGGGGGTTATACTGGTATAACTAGTAACAGTTTTCTGCGTAGTCAGGGCTGGATTTAGGGACAGGCAACCCATGTGTGCTGGGCTTGTGGGGCACCGGCTGGGCTCAGGATACTGTTTTTGTTGTTAGTGGCAAAAGGGAAAATAAAATACAGATTTACTGATCCTAGTGTGCAAATTTATCATCTGATATGACTGAGATAAATCATGAATGCAGATTGTGCATCAAAGTCATGAAATGGGCTACAAATGCAATACAAAATAAAGTATTCAAAGTTTAACCAATGACGCTCCTCACTTGGGGTGCCATTTGGTCTAGGGCTGGCCCTGGGTACAGTGAAGCCCCAGTCAGTCTGTTTCTTGTTTTCATGCACTGGCACAATGGTGCAGTGTGACTGTTGCTAATACTGGAAGGGAATGTTTAAATACAAACAACAACTATTTTCATTAACAGTTTTTTTAAAAAAAGCTCATAAAAACATTTCCATACATATAAAATGTTGGTATTTAAATATCTAAAGAACCTGTGTTCCTAAACTTGACTCCCCTTAATAAATACACTGGGGTGAAATTCTATTCCCATTGAAGTCAACAGAAAAGCTCCTAGTAATTTCAGCGGGGATAGGCTCTTGCCCTAGATATGTACCCTGGCGTTATTTTCCTGGCTATATCTTTTCATCTAGCTTCATCTAATAGAAGCATAGTATGCTTGCTTGTGTTATAATAGCTTGGGTCAGGGTCAGCACGCTTAGCACCTTGCAGGATGGAGCCACTAGTTAGGGAGATTTGTGTGCAAATCTCCTTGCTAGCCACTGCTCTGAAAACCTTGTCATATTCCATCAGGGAGAATTGCTATGTGAGGAGACAGCATTGTTGTCTGCTCTCATGGATTTTATCACAAGACTCATGAGAGTTGATGTTTTCTGAAAGCCCCAGCTCCCGGTGTCATGTGATTATGAGAATCTCAGTTCTCATTTTTAAAAAAAGTAATTTTCCAGCCCTCATGCTTCAAGAGAAAAGTTTGCAAATGTGAGCTCCGAAGACACGAAAACCATATACTGTAGCTGTTGCTATAACAGTGGAGCTGTAAGTTGAAAACGAGCGTGCACCTCTTTTATTTTGGCCATTAGAATTGTGACATGGTGTTGCGCTGTGTAAAGACCTGCCCACACAAAGAGCACTGGGCATTCTGCCAGTTATTAATAAGACACTGATTTTCAGCTGCAAACATTTCAGTTGCTTTGCTTAATAGCTTTCCTGGCCTTCTGTCATTCACCCATTCCCAAAGGCCTTCCCAAGGTTCTGCTGTACTTCAGTGCCCTGCAGACGCAAACCCCTTAGCATCGGTGCACATTTCAGAAAAGTATCAGTGTAAACAATCCCAAAGGATGAATTTCCAATTAATCAAAACATTTGGTTTTATTTTCCAGATAATAAAACTCCATTTAATGGGGAAGGTGACCATATTTTCAAAAGAAAAAACCAGGACTGTTTCCAAGCCAACTCTAATAATAATAATAATTAATTAATTAATAATTGTGCAAGAAAGAAAAAGGAGACTTAGAAATGTGATCTGCGTCAATACCGTCAGCTTCTGAGTCAACAGACACCTGTGCACATTTCTCCCTGGGCAGGAGAGGCAGGTGATCCTAGAGGTCAGCCCACCAGCGTGGGCTTCGCGAAATCTCAGTTCAATTCTCATCTCTCTCATAGATGTGGATTATTGTGGGTAATACATTTAGGCCAAGATTTTCAAAAGCGACTTGTGATTTTGTGCACCCCACTTGTAACACCTTGAAGAGGTCTGATTTGCAAAAAGTGCTGAGCACCCATTCTCTCAAAATTAAGGCATACATAATCCCCAGTCACTCTTGAAAATCTTGGCCATCTCTCTGTGCCTCAGTTCCCCATCTGTAAAATGGGGACAGTAATTCTCCCTTTCTTCTGCTATTTGGATTTTAAATTCTTCAGGGTAGAGACTGTCTCTTCTTGTGTTAATACAATGCCTAGAACGATAAGGCCCCATTACTTCTAGGCACTGCTGTAAAATACATAAATAGTGTTTCCAGTACAGTGTCTGCCTGAGTTTATCATGGAATACTGAACAAGTCTTGCTAATGTTCACCATTCAAAAGAACAGCTATGATAGCGCCTGTGCTCATTAGACTTCTCTCTTCACTTCAAACAGTTAATCACATTGAACACTCGTCCTGCTGCACGGTTTGCTTTTTGCTGGGCACCGAGCAAATGTCACCCACAATTACAGAAGGGCCTGCGCAGATTTTTTTCATATAATTTTTTTAGAAGTTTTGATTGATTACATGAAAAACCAGGACATTTCAAGTGTCTGAAGCCCTGGGAAAATAGGAGATCATGTGAAAAATCAGGAGTGTCCTGGTAAAGTCAGGACATACGGTCACTTTGGCCATGTTTATATGTAAATGTGGCACCAGTGAAACTAAAGTTTTTTTGTTTTTTTAAAAATCAGTTTAGTTAAATTGGTGCAAACCTACGTGTTGACACTATTAAATCAATTTAAACCTGGCTGCTATAGACTTACCTTATTTCGGTTACTATTATGAACTGTTTTATTACTTCCATTCTCTGTTTCTTTCTCTCACACACACATGAACACCCTTTCAATAATCCTGGAAAAGATTCAATCACATTACAAGCATTTTCAAACTATATAAACCATTTCTTTATTAGTATTAGGGAATGTGGTGTGTTTAAAAAAATATGAATGTAGTCAGTACAACCTGGCACCGTTTGCAGAGACTGCCAGTAACAGTACCCAGTCTGCTACAATTTTACTTGTCAGAACTGACGAGCCTTTCATTTGCATCAATGCAAATATTCACGTAAGCATCTCCATAAAACATACCGAATTTGGGGAAAACTCTGCCAAACTATTTTCAGGTCTGGGAGGTTCAGTTGTGACATTCAGCAGGAGGAATCACTCTGATTTCTCCTTTGGCTGAGCCTTCTTATCAGATAATCAGTCTTTGGACAGTTGCCAGCCTTTGCCTGGAACTGTTAGGATACAGTAGCTCAGCTACATAGATTTGGCAATCTAGGTAGTCTGCCAATGCAACATTTTTACCAGTCTCTTTTTAAGCTTAACTCTGCCTTTAGAATTTGAACGCTCTTCCATACATTGGTGTTCATTCGGGGTTTGTGGCAAAAAACCCAAACCTTCTCCCCAAAATAAATCAGGTGATTAAATCATGAATAAGTAAAACACAGACATACACTGTGGCTGGCTGTAAATCTGCCACCCTGGCCGTTGGAGAAAGCATATTCCTTTCCAAAAGCTTCCAACACTCGCTGGAGTCTGTTTAAATTAAGGCACTGTAGCAAGGAGCACCACTTAACCAACACATGAAAGTTGTTCCTACTGTGTCATAACTGCCTTGATTTCTGTTTGTTGGCAGAATTCACTCCCCAGTGCTAAGGCTGCACTGTAATTCCAGTGAAGATGATGGTAGAGCACTGTAAATCAGCATAGACTAGAATGCAGTGTTCAACATTTTGTAAGTCAATTCTCTGACTACTCCTGTCTTTCCATTCTGGCAATTATCAGCACCAAATTAAAAAAAAAAATTTTTTTTTTGCCATGATGACCACCAACTATCGGCATCGCTAGGTTCTGTGTATTCTCTGATGTTACCGCAGCAACTAAAGGGCTAATAATAATCGGCGTCTATTGCACATTGTTTCATGGGAGCACGAAGTGCCTGCTTTGTTTCTAGAAGAATTGTTTCTTGAAGAATCTTTGGAGTAGAAAGGCAGCGTGCATCCGCCAGTCTGTATCGGCTAGAGAATGAATGCACAGAATGAGCTCTAATGTAGCTCATTAGCAGAGATAGACAGAGCTCAGATCCTGGTCTCCCCAAAAATAAAAGGGTCCCGTTTTAGGCTCCTCTGTTGGTATGTGCATATTTCACTGTTTCAGGAATGACCAGCTTTTGTGTTCTCACCTAACGAAGCGGAGCCCTGTGGGCATCTACTGTGCACTGTCTTTGCCATTTCGTTAATGGCACTTTATCAGGTTCCATTTCAGTAATTCATCTTGCCACTGGAGGGAGGGAAAACGATCCTCTGCCACAGGAGTTTGAAGACCATATGAACTGGTGAATATTTAGCAGTCTAAGGGCTAAGGAAAACAGATTTTCTGCTACCAACTTACACAGAGAACTGGCCCACAAGCAAGAGAATTTGTCTCCTAGTTCCACTAATAATTTCTCCCAAGAGCATATTAATGACTACCCATTCTTGCTCACTTGTGGGATGTGTGATGGCCTCTAGAGAATCAGTTCTGACATTTAAAAATCATCATCAATACAATTTTTGCACAAATCAGAGCCATTCTGTTTACTATGGTCTGGGCTAAGACCTCTTGTTAAGAGTGTATTGCTTAATTTGTGAATGTAGATAAACATAACCCAGAGAGACGCATTGTTTGGTTGCTAACAGCAGAGCATATGAGGAAGTGCAGTCAAACCAACAACGGTACTGTGTGTGTGGCCACGGGCATGGTATTTGAAAAACACAGCTCACAGTCAATAATTTATGTGGAGCACCTGCAATCAGACTATTTGTATGGTAATTGTAATCATCCCTATGGCTGGTTATGAAACACTGCTGTGACAATGTGCAATTTTGTTCACTGTTGGAAAGACCAAAACCCATGCTACAGGTGTGGGGTTACTCTAGGTCATTACTGGCTTCCACAGAAAGCAGGAAACTGCTCACGCCCGTTAACAATTTTGTACTTCGGGCTTGTTTACAGCAAGGCTTAGTTTGATTCTCTTTCCTGGTGTGGTTTTAAGGATCTGTTTCCCCTTTTGAAATATATCAAGTAGGTTTGAAGATAATAAACATCATACGGGTGAGTCAATAATCCCTGGTGCAGGGCCTAATTTTTAAGCAATTGAAACAGAGGTCACTGAATTGACTTGCAAAGCAACTCTGCTCTGTAGCAGGTGAAGTTTTAGGGTCTGTTTGAAGCTTATGTTTCGTATGAAGATGGAGTTACTGCCAATCACAGATGCAGAGCATCTTCTTACAGAAAATAATTAAAATGAAATGTGCTTGAAGCAATTATCTCATTAAAATGAAATGTTTTGTCTTGAAATGCCACATTACTGAGGCCCCTAATGCTTTTGTTGTTTACTGGCATTGTTGTACATTAAAGACCGTTCAAGATGTTTACTGGAATTCCAAGATTTAGAGAAGTAATTTCTGCTAGTTGTAGGGTGTTTAGTGAGGGGGTGCTGCTGTCGTCTCTTCCTGCACAGCGGCAGCTAAGGATCCACAAATCATCATAACAGCATTTATTTTGGTCTTTCCCTATTCAAAGAGCTGTATGTACAAACAGAAATATGTCAGCCTAGCACATGTGATGTCTCCCTCCAGTGGCAGATCCCAGCAGCTATTCCTGGGGAAGGCTGTTCACTGTTACCTCAAGTGTGATTTTTGCTGTTGAAAATCCAGAGTTTGATTCCTATTGGCGATCAGGGTATTGTGTGATGGCAGTCACAGGTTGTTACAAGTACCTAACTGAAAGTGCCACCTATGGTTGGTTTACTTTCTGCTACTCTGTGTGAATCTACTTACACACAGTGTTCTACTTATCCATGATTTGAACTTAACTCCCTGTTTCTATAAAGGTAACCCTTCTCTCTTCTGGGTCCACACACTGTTCTACTTATTTATGATTTGAACTTGACTCCCTGTTTCTATAAAGGTAACCCTTCTCTTTCTTCTGGGCCTTCTTTTAATTTCCTTTACATTCTTTCCCCTCCCCTGCCTTTTGAGTTTGTGGCAGCTCTGTCCAAGCACCTCACTTATTCTAGGATACATCAATGGCAGGCTTAATTCTTAGAGAGTATCTGAACCATATTTCCTAAGGATTTATCTTGGGAGCCATTGATTTCACATTAAGGCATTTCACACTTTAGTTTATTGGTTAATCTTCCAGAGTGCCTTTGGAGGAAAAAAGTGGACATCCACAAGAGCAAAGGGGCCTTGATCTCTGAGGACTTTCTGAGAACCATACAGTGCCTGAAGCTAACCACAGAATACTTTTAGCCAGACAACAATCTATTTTTTATTAACATTTAGGATGAATTATTGTTCCCACTGATTGTATCCTACATGTGTTCACAGAATCTCTCTCTAAGCATTTTATAGCAATAAGAAGTGGTATGAGAAAGGAAGGCATTAGTTGATTTAAATAAACTCTGAACAATCCATATAGAAGATAGCAATTAGATAAACTATGGAAACAGGTAGAAAACCCGTATATATCATCTTAAAGAATTCTTCAGAACCCCCATACTTGGGTTTTAACTGATAACACATGAAACAATTATTATAACTCAGAACACATTAACATCTGCTCTCCTTGTTTATCTCAGTTCAGACATCAGCATGCTGGTTGTACCATAGACAACTCTGGAGTTGTAGTCCTGTTGTTTTACTGGAACATCCTGTGTTTATGAATTTTTAAAACCCCTTATCCAGGGGACTCTAAAGTCGTAGTTTAAGTCAAATTTTTTGTTTTTACTTAAATATTGACAGCAGCTACTGATTATATGTCAAGCTTTCTAATTTTGCACATATAAATGTGATGTTAAGTTCTCCACCAAATTCAACCAGGCAGCCTGACACTGAGGGTGCCTGTCATGGCTCCTGGGCTAGCTGCCCTCTAGTCCCTTTCTGATCTCCAGGTGCACCTCCTCAGCAAAGAACCTCACTTGAAGTGCAGCCTTACGATTCGTCCGCTGGGGTCATTTCTTCATGTACCAACCGCCTACCACCCTGCAGGTCCATATGGGGTTCAGGCCCCAACGTGTCCTCCCTGTGGGGACCTGTGACCAGGGAGTGGCCAATGGCTTTTTGAAACGAAGGATTGTATTTAGCAGTTGGAAGAAAGCACTGAACAAAAAAGGGGTTTTGAACGACAAATCTGAAAACCCATATTTAGTCTCATCTAATCTCACGCTTCACTAGAAGCTAAGTTCAATGGGCTTCGTTTGACGTTACTAGAACAGAACCGAATTCTTCCGCTCCGTAAAGATTTGTATACTGTGCTCATCGCAGTGATATCTAAGCACCTTCCAGTAATGCATTAAAAGCTATTTGACTCCATGTCTGCCACGTGCTGTTTGTTCTCTCGTCCTCTCCCCAGAGGGAGAAGCATGTGCGTGGAGTGTCTTGTTTTGGTAGGGTATATGTGTTTTATAGAAGTATACGTGTTTGCTGTGTTTTACATTAGAGAAGGCGGGTCAAAGAAATGTGCCTTGCATTTGGATTTTGCAAACGTGCCTTTGCATCTGGTATGTGATGGTCCTCAGTTCTTGGGCGAGTTCATTCCACAGTCTTGGATGGCCCTTGCTGAAGGGTCTGTCCCTGCACAGATGAATTTTTCTCTTGTTGCTGGGAGTTCCCTTGTGCCAACGGAGCAATGCTGTGGATCAAGGCCTTTGCCCGCAGAGCTTTAGACAGTCTTTTAGGCTTCCTGGGCCCAGGCCCATGGAGCACTTTGAAGGTAAGGGCTGAGACCTTGAATTTGATTTGAGAGTCTGCGGGAAGCCAGCGTAGAGTGCAAAGGACAGGTGTGATACGTTTGAGGTAGCCTGTGTTGCTGCAGCAATTCAGTGCTTGCTGGAGTTTTGTAAGTGCTGATGGTGTCAAACCCAGGTATATTGCATTGCTATAATCCAGCCAAGAAGTGACAAAGGTGTGAATAACAGAGGTCAGGTCTTTATATGCCAGGATGGGACCGAGTTTCCTAGCCAAATGGAGATGGTAGAAAGCATTATTTGCAGATGCTGGTATGTGAGATTTCAGCGTCCACGAGGAATCCAAGAGGAGTACTAAATTATGGTCTGAACTAACCAATTGTTGGTGTGTATCTTCAAACAACAGAGGCTGCATCATAGTGGCAAGCTCTTCAAAGTCCTTTCCTCTGCCCCACCAGCATCCCCTTTGTCTTGTTTGGGTCCAGCTTCAAGCAGATGTTCTTTATCCAAGAGCTGATCTCATCCAAGCACTAGGACATGTTAGTGGTGGTTTGGTCATATGTGGTGAAGGATAAATATACCTGTGTGCTATCTGCCAATAGGTGGCACTTGAGTCTGTGCCGTCTAACTAGTGACTGTATGTACATGTTGAAAACCTCACAAGTGAGGGTCTATCAGTGGACGTGCAGGGCTTCGCTACTTGTTGGGAGTGTCCTTGCAGGAATAACTCAGACCATTTTAGTGCATTACACTGGACACCAGCCACCTTTCTAAGGCGAGACAGAATCTCATAGTCAACAGTCTTTGAATGCAACAGAGAGTTCCAGGAGAACGAGAAGGGATGTCTGCCCTATATTCATTGACAGCAGAAGATCATCCATCAGTGCCACTAGAGCAGTTTCAGTTCCCTGTGCTAGCCTGAATCCAGATTGTATTAGGTCTATAATGTGAGCTTCCATTAGGTGACCTTGTAGTTGTCCTTTCGATAGCTTTCCTATGAGCTTGGTCAGAAATGGGAGGTTTGACATTGGGCAGTAGTTGGCTAGGACTGAAGTATCCAGAGGGCTTCTTCAGAGTTAGCTGGGCTCTTGCGTGTTTGAAAGAGGAAGGGAAGATTCCTTCTCTGAAGGAGGCATTGGCTGTTTTCCTCAGGAGTGGCACCAGTTGTTCATGATTCTTTCACAAGCCAGGAAGGGCAGAGGCTGGATTCACAAGTCTCGGGTCAAGACTCCTTTTAGGGTGTCTAGGACTTTTTGATGAGTGAACAGACTGAACTCTGGCAATGTAGGCAGGCTGTTGGTTGATCAGTGCAGGTGGAGCGGATCGAGGCTGTTGGAGAGATCTTCTCAGAGGCGCGTGGTCTTTTCAGCGCAGTCAGACGATAGGTCTTTGCAGCAGTTGGTGCTCAGCTCTGATGCAGGCTGGAGGCATTTAGGATTGAGGAAGTGGTTTACTCCTGGGATAGCTCTTTGGGGCAGGACTTGGCAGCCTCAGGGGGAGGCTGTGAGGAAGATTCTCTTGGCCCATAGCACAGCCTCCGCCTACGCTTTGAGGAATTCATTCTGTGTCGTTCTGTCTGAATCAGCCTTTGTTTTCTGCCATCAGGGCTCAAGTTTCCATCCGCTCTTTTCATCTGGCACAAGGTATCAGAAACCCAAGTAGACCTGTGTGGGCGATGGGGAGGAAGGGACTGTTTTGGGGGCCAGCATGTCAAGGTTAATGTAGAAAAGTAATGATTCAACAGGCCCTTGACTCCTTGCCCTGGGGGCAGGAGGCTGTTGTCCTTTCATAGGCTCTGAATTTGTTGGCGTCTATGAGTCATCATGGTTGAATCAAGATCATTGGTATATCTTGTTGCCTGGGTGATAGAAGGTCTCTGATCATTTTCCTAATGAGGTGATGGTCTGCCCAAGAGAATGGGTTGTGATGTCCCCTATCTTGACATCTAGGCTGAAGATCAAATCCAGGGAGTGCCTGGCTGTGTGGGTTAGACCAGAGATTACCTACAAAAGTCCTAGCAAAGCAAGTGAGGAGATGAGTTTTGGAGCTTTTGCATCTATTGCCTTGTTGATGTGCATGTTGAATTCTCCCAGGGGGATGAGTCTAGGGTATTTCACCACCATCTCCATCAAGGTATCTGTGAGATCCTTTATGAGCCTTTTAGTCTGTGTTGGTCTGTAAATGATCCTAAAATCTGTTAACTTTGGCTCTGGAATTCTACGGAATTCAAATGAAGTGGTCTGACCTGAGGCACCTCACTTGCATTTGATATTTGCAGAAAAGATGAATGCAGTGACATCTGCCTTCTTGTCCTGTCTAGAACTACAGAACGAACCTATGTTCTCCCAGCAAGCCCAGAGCCTCCTACATGACTGTCTGGCTCTGCCTGCCTCACCTTATTCCACCTGGCTTCCGAACTCCCCTGTGGCTAGAGCCAAAAGCTACTTGCTTTGGTATTGTCTCTTAACAAACCGTAGGGGTAAATCGTTAGGGGACTATTAGAAAGGGTTTCCTCCCACGTTCCCTTGGTGAGGAATCTACTCGTTTATATGGTACAGGCAATGCCATGGCCCATAGCAGCTTAAGAGACAGTCACAACAGTTATTAAAGGGCACCCCCATATTTGTCACAGGGGGAAAAATGTTGTAGCCTGATTTACTGAGGTTGAAATTCACCCCTGTGAAAGGGCTTAGCATGAGGCCAATTGAACATTTAAGCCCTATTTTATGTGGTACATTGGGTTTGTGTTGGCACTCCGCACAAAGGTAAATTTTACCTTTTGGGCTAATAGCACAGGCCATGGACAGCAATGGCAGGTTTAGAAGCAATGAGAACTTCCAGGATTGGCTACATATTTATTTAAGTTAATAAAGCATTGTGGACGTTGTTTCTTTTGTAATGGTTTATAAGTTGCCAGATGCTGGTGTTACAGATAAGGTAGTATGCTCTGTTTCTCCAATCCTTTTTAGAAGGTGAGCATATCACCTCTTGGAGCCTGTTCTGCTGTAGTCCATGTGGCTCTCACTGAATCATGCCTTAAATGTAGCTGCGGCCTACTGGCTGTACCAGCATAGCCAAACAAATCATTTCACTATGCAAAATGCCACAGCTTGGTCCTGTGCTTTTAGTTATTGTGTATTTCCCTAAAGAATGTAGAGATATTATATGTTTTTCTGCATGAAATGTTTTATCCTGAAGTATCAATATCATGGTTTATACCAGTTTTTGGCAGTATAATCTGAACAGTGAAAATGGACATATGGTACAGCAATATGTAAGCTAAACTGAGTACATTAAGTATGTAGTTTGAGCCTTTTCTTTAACTGTCCTGTTTTTCTGAGTTTGTGTAACACACTTAAGGTTATTAAAATGCATGTTTGCTCTGGGATCAGAGAGCCTTTTAAGAAATGGGTCTTACAGTGCAGGTGAGTGTCAGAAAGCAAATACCCTGATATGCATCTTGGTAAATTTTGTCAAGCGTTGGTTCTCTATCTCTGACCCTAACAGTATTAGTCTGTGTGCAGTTGTACAAGCACAGAAGGTGTGGAAAGGTGCCAGTTAGCAAGAAAGATGATGCCATCCCCCAGCAGAGATGGCGGTTTGAGACTCAAAGCCAACTAGACTCAATTAGGTCATTCACCGCTAACCAACTAATATTTTACTCAAGTGCAGAACTGCAAAAAGTTAACAATTCTGTAGGAGAAAGTGAATAAATTGTAACCCTCTCAAATAGGCTTATTAACCATGTAGCCTAACAGATTGGACCTAGGGATCCGGGACTGTTTCTGTTGCTGTGTAATCCACCTTGGGAATGATCTTTATAACAGGCTGTACCACCTGAGATGTGTTACCTAATGAAAATGTGCTCTTATATCAGATAGACAGAAACACAGTCTCTGTGTTTACTTGGGATAATTCGTTAGCTAACACTTTTCATCTCAGACAGTTACATGCTTTTTATGCCCCCTGGAATGAACTCCAACAATACTGCTGGCAAGCATGCTATTTACCTTACCAAGCCTGAGGCAGCATAATGAAGTTATACTTAGCGTGCCTTCTTATCCAGTCTTTAGAAAATGGTATATAAAAAGTTTAACAGCTTTCACTGGTTTTCTCCACAATGGAAGCAAGAGAGAAAACGCAGATTGAACTAAAATGTGCCTGTTAAAGAAAAGAGATCTTGCTTTTTTTAGCTCTGTCTCTCTTTTTCTTACATTTGTTCCCCTCAAAGTGAGCTGCTAACACTGTGTAACACCCATTGGTGGTGAGAAAGTACATTTCCACTGTAGGCTCAATACAGTAAAAATGAATGTCTGCCAGTCTTCTTTTTCCATCAGCTTGTGCCAGCTCAGCAGGACAAAGTCATTCAAAACCCCTCTGCTCTTTGATTTTCAAAGCGTGGCGGGGCTGCCCTTCTTGTGGTCGTGCCTGGAATCCAAGAGTGGTCACTTCCATGCAGCAGGGGAGGTGGGGCTCCTATTTCCTTTTAATTATTACAGTGATGGGGGTGATGTGGGCAGTAGAAGCCGAATCTCCCATTTGAATTTGTTTTAAGAATAACGGGCAGAAATCATCCCTGCTGAGATCTGCTGAGAATGGTGCCTGGGGTGAATTTGGCCCAGTATGTGCCTTTTTTGTTTTTCATTTTGTTTTAGCTGCATATAAATTTAGATGGGCATCCACCAAAAAGAAATTGAACAAATCATTCTGAAATAATCCCTGGATCAGCATGACCAGATATCTCATTTTACCAAGAAAAGATCTTCAAAGGGTTGTTCTGGCTAGCCGATGGAACTAATTGTTATAAATATTTGTAAAGCATTTACCCCTTCTCTGGTAGTGAATTGTTTGTGAGCTGAGCCTGATTTTCTCCAAATGTCTTAGTTAGATGTAAGCATCCACCAAATATTTCAGACAAACATTTTTCAGACTATGGGTTTTCACAAACTTTACTTCGACTATTTGTTTTTTTGTGTTGTGTGGTCTTTGAAGACACATGATATTGTTTCTGCTCCCTGATTGGATGGCTGAAACATTTTAAACTGGAGACTAACAAATAGCATGCTCTGGTGTGAACTTTTGGATGAACAATATTGGTGTTGAAATGTATGAGACTTCAGGGATTCCTACATATTTTCACCAGTACCCAACGGTTTGTCCGTATAGTCACAAACAATGAATAACATGACCCCATAGACCAGAGCAAATTGAACTTGGAGATCAGCTTCTGTGCTCTCCCCCTTTGTACCGTGAGCAGCAGCGTACAGAATAGGCTAAGGTGATAGATGGAAGATATATCACTTGAGACATTTTAAATCTAGACAGCCAAGCTCTTTAAGGCACATGTAGCAGATATTGCAATGCCATGCAGTATCTTTGGGAACCACTGTATTAAATTTATGAGTGGTTTATGTATGATTGTGTTCTACTCTGTGGGAGACTAACACAGCTCCTCCAGGATCTAAAAACAATGCGGGATGATTAAGGTGAGTGGCGAAGATTATAAACGACTCCAAAGAGGTACCACCTCCTCAGGTGGTTCGCACGTATTGGTTCACACTGGATTTTCCAGAGACCAAGAGCTGAAGAAAGAACTTGGGATATAGAAAGGCTGAACTGAAACAGACACAGAGTCTTCCTTTTGATTCAGGAAACAGACAGAACCTCGGGTGCTAAAGGGACCCCTTGCTGACAGGACATTGGCCCACCAGACTCCTCACATGGAAGATGGGCTATTTCTGGTGTATTTAGTAGGTATATAGGAATTTTTTTTTAATGTTTTCTCTTTGATGCTTTTATCCTAAGAATAAATGTTCTCTGCTAAGAAAGAGCTGTGTGGCAACTTGTAACTGATTGGCACACGCAGGTTATTGTTCTCCAAGAGAAAACGCAGCCCATGCGCTGGCTGTTACACAGACTGGCTTGCTGGGGATATCACAGCGTGTGCCAGGGTGCTGTGTGGCCTTAAAATCCCCAGTCAAGAGGGAGAGAGATGCAGGTCTCTGCCAAGGAAGCAGCTGGAGTCCTGAGACCTTAAGTGAGCACCCTCGAGGGACCGCAGAAGGGGAATACAAGTGCAGTTACCCTGAAACTGATGGCAGGGACTTACATTTACTAACCGTTTGGATAGCCTCTAGCACAATGGGAGCCTGACTGGTTGGCTCCTAGGCACTTCTGTGATATAATTGTTAAAGCAAATAACAGTAAACAGGACAAAGGACAAGAAAAATGCTTATTAGGGGAAAGTCCTGCATTGGCAGGGTATAGCCTTGAGTGATAGGGTGCAGTCCTAGACCCACTGAAGTCAGTAGGAGCTTTTCCATTGACTTCTAGGTCTGGCCGGGATTTCACCCCGATAGGTAATCTCCGTTTCTAACTTCTGTGCTTCCCACCTTCAGGGCCTATTTGACTGAGTTCTTTGCGGTGTCAGATATTTATCATCCAGTCAGTGAGGACTTCTGTTAATCCATCCTTTGACAGCTCACCTAAGAGCCTGTCCTTGTGGTCCCGTGTGTTACTCCCGCTCCGATTTTGAAATGCTGGTGCATCAGATAAAATGAGATCCAGATCCAAACCGCCCCGTTTCATTTCAGTGTTGCAAACTACTCTCCTTTGCCCATTTCTAAAAGTTTTTTTCCAGTGTGAAATAATAGGCTTGGAAGCCCTTAGCCGTGAAGGCAGCCTGCTCGTGCTGCCTTCAACAAACTTAGGAAAAGAATCTGTAGCCAACATAGTATCAAACTGCCAATGCAGACCAGAGAAGTGGGTTAGCAAAACAAAGACAGATGGCAGTGGTTTCACTCTAGCACTTTTTGTTATTGCAATGCAGCCATTACAAACTTCTCTACTGCACTCACTCTAACTAGAGCTGTCTCAGCTTCTTTTCACCTTCATCTCATCTCAGTGCCACCTAGTGCCTTTACTTGGAATCACAGCCTATTTATCAAGCATATATTATGGATGCCTGGATCTTGTTTTCTGTACAGCGCTGAGCACACGGCTGGTGCAGGGCCTGGGAAGAATGAGGCCAGATTTTTTGGTGCCTATGTCTGTTAGGTGCAGGTCAGCACAGTCCTGTGCTAGGTGCATGTTTAAAACACAGTAACATGGAGTGTTTTGTCCAAGGGGAGAGTGCAAATGGGAGAGACTGGAGTGGGCAATTCACCGTAAATTCTGCTTGGCAACCAGCCACCATGCTCTAGAGAGTGGAAGGGGTGGAGGAGGAAAACTGATATGGGAAGAGGAGAAAAGGGAGCTGGTGGGGGACCCTAATCACCCCCCTGGGGGGCTGTGCCCCGTTATTGGGTGACCTGTGGGGCAGCCAGAGAAGCCCAGTCTGAAGGGGGTTCAGGGCAAAGGCAAACTGGGAAGAGCTCTGTGCAGAGATGAGCGCCCAGCCCATTGAGAGCTGCTGCAAAGAGCTGCCAGAGAAAGCCATGTATGTGCACAGCAGCTTGTGTTGGTCTGCGGGGCCCAGGAGCCATGGCACGTTCTCACGAGCACCATTTGCTGGCCCTTTCTCTGTTAACTGGTCACCTACACGCAGAAATAGCTCACACTTGTAACATTTCCCAGAGGCATTCTGGAGGCGGTAGGAGGAGTTACTCTGGGTACGGCTATGCTGGAATAGGAAGGCAGGTTTCCAGTAGGCGCCTAGGCTCTCAAACAGGATCGTACTTGGAGTGGCCAACTCCCACCGCCCAAACCCCACTGCTTGCCTTGCCCTGGCGGCACTTCTACTGCTAGCCCTCTAGTTCGAGGTCTGCCTGAGCTAGAAAGTCCAGCTCCAGCTCCAGCGCAGACCTACCCTGTGACCAGGGATGTAGTGACACATTTGATAGGGCCAGAGCCCTGCCACACCCCATCTCACACCTGCCTCCTTCCCTTTTCCTTCGTCCCCGCCCCTGCCCCTTCTCACACCTGCCGCACACATGCCGCTCTACTTGCCCAGCCTTTGGCTGCCTCCCACACAGCAGCTCCCAGGGCCACAAAGCAATAGACGCTTCAAGGGGGAGCGTGAGCCATGGGGGGAGCCAATGGGAGAGGGGAGAGGAAATTCGATCCTAGATTTCAGGTGCCACGGTGATGCCTGGGACCCTTTCAGCCTTGTTGTTGTGTTCAGCTTCCCCAGTGAGTGTTTCTGGGCCCAGCTCCCCTCCCGCCATGCCTGCAGAGTGCAATGCAGATTAATAACATTAGATAGTAGTAATAATCAACAATGGGCACACCCATCAAACAGTCGACATAGCTCAACGGTTTCACACTCCTGCCTCAATGAAATCAATAGCAACAGCGAAGTCCCCAATGGACCTCACTGCGACTCCGGCACTTTTCCCTTTTTGGGTCACAACTCTGCTTGAGGGAGAGTATTTCCCTCCTTTTTCATTGATGTGGGATAGAAGAGGACGTCAGCGTTGTGAGTGTCACTATGGTAGAAAGACCTTTCCAAAGAGGAAGTTCTTGCAGCATTTCCTAGATAGAAAGCCTCTGGGTTACCCGGATCTCCTTTGGAAGATTGCTTGATAGCCAGATCCCTTCGACAAGGAATGTTTTGTCCCCTGCACTCATAGGCTTCATCTATAGCTTTTTTAGCTGCATTGTCCCGGAGGAGCGCAGCTATCAAATGTTCGTAAATCAAAATTCAGTCTATGATGTGCCTGGGGCTTGATCCATTAATTGCTTTGAAAGTTAGGACCAAGGCTGTAAACGGACACAAGACGGGGAGCCAGCAGAGAAAATTGAGCCCAGGTCTGGTGTGCTCCCAGCAGCCTGAGCCAGGGAGAAGGGACAGCATGTACCAGCTGGAGCCTCGGCATCGTCTTCACGTTCAGCTTCAGATACAAAGAGCTGAGGTGAGGCAGCCTGCAGGAGGCACACACATGTCCCTGTGGCCAGGTCTTCCCCCGGAGGAAGGGGGTTTTCTAGCAAGCTGGAGAAGGCATTTCTGTAAATTGATGCTATTTGGGTATTCAAGCTTAGCAAAGAGTCAAACAGGACCCCGCAGGCTTTGCACCACTTTGGCTGACAGGACTGCATGCATCCTGAATTCCAGCTGGGCACAGCAGGCATATGCCTAGGGGCGCAGGCACTATAGGGATGCCTAAACAGTGGTGGATTACTCCACAGACCAACAGGGCAATGCCCAGGGGCCCCCACCAATTTGGGGGCCCTGCATGAGTGCCAGAATTCTGGCCCCACCCCCTGCTTTTCCTCATCTCTCTCAGGACCCCACCGCCCTGCTCCTTCTCTCCCCTCTGAGGTCCTGCCCCCTGGCCAGGCTAGAAGCTGGGGCCCAGAGATGTACATATTCTCCCTGCCTGGGCCTGAGCAAGCCAGTCATCCCAGTCCCTCTCCGGTCACTCCTGCGCGGAAAACACAAAGGTCAGCTGTAGGCAGGGAGGGCGCTGAAGATGCTATGCTTAGGGGCATGTAAGGTGTAAATCCTGTCCTGGCTGCATGCCTCCAGTGGTAACAGGAGACAATGTCTTGGCTAGTTCTTCTGACCTTCTTCTTCTTTGGTCTTGCTTGGGCTAGTCTTAAGCCAGCTGCTCTTCATCCAAGAGCTAATTTCAAATCAAAACCACTATTACATGCAAAAGAGGTGCAAGAGAGAGAGTTACATTCAAAGACAGAGAGAGGAAGAGAGAATCTGTATGAATGCAGGGGGTTTCTTTGTGTGGGTGGAGGGAAATATATCCCTGATTTGAGCCTTGTTTCACTTGGCCATTTAATGGCTGCTATGGGCTTGATTTAAATCTATTTCATCTCTTTATTGGATGCCTAACTTTCCCTTTTCTCACTTTCATGGCTGAGAAATGCTTTTGATCCAATGTAATTTCTTGAATATGTTGCACATAAATGGCTGTTGCTTATTTAAAAAGTGCAGTTTGCACTGAGTGGGTTGTTTTCGATTATTACTCAAAGCTTTCAGTCCCAGGACAGGCAGAAGTGCTGCGGTGTTGAAGTAAGTCGTTCTGGGGAAAGAGCAGGGGGGTGTCAGTTTCATTTCAAGTTACAGAAATTGGTGAGTGACGGGGTTTTCCCACAGCACTGTATCCCATCCCTTTCTTGAGTGAAACACTTTCATTTTAAAATTTGAGTCCAAACCGTTTTCGTTAATTCATTTGTAACTGCCTCCAGATCCTCGCTCTACCAAGACAGGCTGGTGCTTTGAACAAGAAGCAGAAAAGGGCAATGATCCATTTATAGCATTGTGTTACCCTTTTGCATGGTATGTTTTTGATAAATGTCTTAACTCTTTGCATACTGCAGGTGTAGGAGAAAACTTCATCCCTGGCATTGAAGTCAGTAGAGTTACACTAACAGTGAATTATACACACACTTTCTCTCAGTGAGGTTACACTAAGTAAATTACACACATACACACACACCTCCTTCAAACATCCATTTGGGGCCTGCTAACCCTTAGACTTCAGTGTGGCTACTCATGTGAGTAAATAAAACAGGATTTGGCCTAATGACAAAAGTGGATGCTTTCTGCAACTTGCATAAAGCTCCTTTTGTAGCTGATTTGACTCTTGTGGGGGTTTTGTGAGCATTTACACTGTGAAACCACTTTTTTCAAAAGGTTTATAACTTATCTGTCTAAAATGTGCTCAGATAAAATCTCTGAGGTCAGAAATTAATTCCATGTTTTTAAAATAATTTTAGTATTTAAAATATTGATGTTGTTTGTTTAAACACACTTGGACTTTTTAATAGATTTCCCCTCTTAATCCACCTGAAGTTAAGCAGCTGGCATTTGGCATTAACTGCAGCTGACATAGCACAGAGAGAGTCTAACTAACAACAGAGGGGGAGTGTGTGAGTAGACTTTCTTTCTTTCTTACCTACCTACCTACTTTTGTCTCTAACATGGTTTGTTTAGCACTGCTCTCAGAAAAATTGCCATCCATTTCAGTATTTGGGTACCTACAAATCTCTTCAGCTCTGAAGGTGAACATGGTCATAAAGAAGAGTTACTCAAAGTGCTCATTTACCAAGTCCTAGCTGTCGGACTTAAACATCATTGTTTTTATATTTATCTGGTGAAGAAAATGATGGTTTTATATGGGACTCAGTAATAGCCAGTTTCATGTTTTTCTTGTTGGTTTCTGAATTAGCATTTTGAGCTAAGCTAGTATTGCTCTATGTGACTTCAGTTTGTCTAGCAAACATTTTGTTCAAACATCAGCTGTACTAAATTTGTAACAAGCAATTTTCATACTGTCCAGATGCCACTGCTGCTAAAAATAGTCTAGTCTAGTCATTTTCCCAGCTTCTAGCCTTTTATCAGTAATACTTTTAATAGTCTTTGTGGTATTTGAGAGAAAAGAACCATTTTATTCGTGGCAGACCAGTAATTACTGGGAAAAAGATGCTTTTCTGATTCCTTAAGAAACCCCTCTAACTTCCTATTCATGTCTCTAATTGAAAAGACGTAAGAGTGGGAGTTTCAAAAGATAACTAAATCCAACTGACACTGCACTCCACTTGTACTACTGGGCCTCATCCATGGAGTAATCTGAGTCACAAAACACAGTAAATCTTCCTGCTAGAAGTTTGGAATTTGTTCTGTACAAAAAGAGTACTTCAGAACCTGTCTAAGGTGAGAGGCAGTGCCTTGGTTATTCAGCCCAAAACCTTGCACATGTGAAGTCTGTGGTGAATGAGTTTAAATCACAATACATGCTGCAATGTAATATTCCAGATGGATGTCACAGAACCCCCGTCCTGCAAATGCTTGGGTATATGTTGAATATCATGCATGTAAGTTGTCCCTATGGGTCATTGCCATGTAGCCCCAATCTATGGGCAAGTGTGGCGTAAGGTGCTCCTCAGCATGTGTTCAAGTATTGGAGTCTAGCCCACTCAGCACCTTCCCCTCTGCAGCATTTTGCACACACATGTCAAGGGTTTGTCTACACACAGAGTTGTGTCAGTCTAAATTAAAGAGTGATTTTTTTAAACCAGTACCGCTCCCTCTTGTTTTAGTTTAAACAGGCGTATTTCAGTTTGGCTACAGTTAGTCTGAATCAGTGAGACAGACTCAGACATATACCTTATGGGTAAATGTTTTTCCCTTGATGGGGAAGATCTGCCCCATCCCTTCCCATTGATAAAGAGCCATGAGGAACGCGGTTGCTCTTACACACATTTAGAACAAATGTCCCAGCAGACGAGGCAGACTCCATCTCTCGGTAAAGTGACCATTACTTGCCTATGGCGGCTTCTCTTCTGCAAATGATAACATCGATTCCATCCAATCTATGTCCCCAGGGCAGGATTTTCTAACCTGCCTCCCTTCCTGGTTACAGCGTTTGGCCAATGCTTGAGCACTTTTGAAAATCCCACCCATAATCGTTCCTCTGGGCTTGATCCCTCTCACTTTTCAGTCACATTGCTTTAGTGGGAGCTGAAATGAGGCCATGAGCCTTGCCATTTTGCATTGTTCCACCGCAAAGTAAACACGGGGAAATACAAACAACCAAAACTTTTGTTATAGGTATTGGCTCCCAGTCACTGCAGAATGGTTTTTAAAGAGCTGCATGTAGATAGGGAGGCAGTAGGGCATGAACTCGGCCCTGGGAGATCAAGGGTTTATTCCCTGCTCTACCACTGACCTGCTGGATAAGACTGTAGGCAAGTAATTTCACCATTCTACCTCAATTTGCCCGTCTGTCAGATGCGGATAATTGTCCCTTTTAAAAATGCTTTGGGAGCTACAGTGTGAAGTTGCTACATAATAGCTAAGCTGCTGTTGTTATTACAGGCACTAGGGACAGAATCATTATGTGCCTTATTTTTGTTCTCTAATATTGTCTCATGCAAAATCTAGTCCATTTAAAAATGTTTCTATGAACATATATTTTTAATCACTAATAATGTTGTTTCAGTGTCTGGGGAAGCGCCCAGGCTTTGTAGCTTTTCCTGTGTTTATTTTTTCCCCAGGTGTACTATTTCCTTAGTCTTCCTCTTTTAACCCGTTTTTCTTGCTGTCTTCTTACCTTTTTGGTAGCGTTTACTGTCAGATTAAATAAACAGCATAGGACTGTAAGTATTTACATGTAAAAACATACTTGCTTCATGTGATCATATGGCCCTAATGTGTAACTGTCTGAGAAACGTTTAGTCAGAGAGAATTTGAGGTGATTCCAGCCCACATGTGCAGGGTTAAATTGGTTTAGGGGCTGGAAGGAATTTCCCCCATGAAGTTCCTGCCTGCCCACTTTTCTGCGGAGAACTGAGCAGCAATCCTCCATCAGTGTCAGATGGGCCGACCCCTCCCCAGTCAGTGCTATTGGCACTGCACAGGAATAAATGAAACTTGGGATGCTCCTCTTTTCAGTGTCCTTCTTGCACCTGAGATGAGCGGTCAGAAGAGTCCTGCCCTCACATGTGACGATGTTCAATAGACCAGGTGTGTTCTGTAGGGCAAAGGTGGCATGGTCTAGTAGTGGAGTCTCGGTCCCCGGTTTGATGGATTA
Organism: Mesoclemmys tuberculata; assembly: GCA_007922155.1. NCBI lineage: Eukaryota > Metazoa > Chordata > Testudines > Chelidae > Mesoclemmys > Mesoclemmys tuberculata. The sequence goes on from ML675622.1 coordinate 4,504,644, forward strand.
TTTGTGTAATCTGGTATGGCAAATCTTGTGTTCCAGTAACTAGGCCCCAGAAGTCCTAGCAGCCCTTTTCTGGAACTGATTTTAGATAGGTGTTGTGTAACTGGTTTCCACAGAACCATCTACAGAAGCATGTGGTGCAATAATGACAGAAATGGTAGATGGCTGGCCTGACTGGACCCGCAGAGTTTGATTGAGATATAGAATGTGTTTTCCAAATAGTACAATGGGGGAGCCCTGTTTCTGATACAGTGCATTGTAACTTGTGCCAAGATACGCTAACATTTTTGGCTTTGCATACAATAGGACAGCAAAGTTTTGTTGTTCTCCCATTGGTACTGCTTGCATATTGTGACTTGTGACCTATGCATGGTGTCCTTTGGTGGTCTTCTTCTACCACCTCTGTAACAGGCAGCACTCTACCTAAAAATATTATTCCCACTATCCAGGATGGTGAAGACATGAGCTGTAAAAGGAACCTGAATTTGATCTGGAAGTTTGCAAGTAACAGATGTCTCAAGAAGGGAGGAATAGGGAGAAGATCGGGAACTCTGTAGGGGAGGAAAGGAGTGGGAGGTCAGCCTAGAGAAGGGACGGTTACTGCACTGGACTTATGCTATCATTAAGGACACTTCAGTATTTTCCTAGCTACCCAATGTAAGAGACACTGGGGTGTCTCCGATCCAAGGCACAGTACAGAGCTGGTACCAGAGGGGGAGGGACTATTTCCAGCCCTACTGCTGCATTTTACTATCCAAAAGTAAGTTGCTGATGATAATGTCATTTCATGTGGACCCTGGGGAAGTGGGGGTGACCCTGCCTCCTTTCCCTTTGGTGTTTGGAGCAGTGGATTTAGCGTCTTTACATTCTGGGTGGCCACGTTCCACGGCTTTATCAGAGTGGCAGATGAGTTGATTAAAGATTGAATCTAAGTGCAAAGTAGCTTGTAACCAGGGCCCTCTCACTGAGCTAATTTGGCAAGCTGGTGATCGCTGTGTTTTCTGGGTTGGTGGTGCTCTTGTAATTAAAATGAAGGACATAACTGACTGACTGTATGTTACAAGACATAGCAGCCTCCTCCCCACTGATGGAAGATGGGAGGCGAGAGCAGTGGGCATTCCTGGGAAGTAGCTGATGTGCCAAGGGTAGCACACACTGAAAATGTCCAGGGCAGGGCAGGCTGCAAAAAAGAGAGCAGATTCTCCCCAAAATTGGTGGCTCACAGATTAACCAACCTGTCACAAACTGTGTCCTGATTCCCGACATTGGTTATCAGGAAGCCCAAAAAAGAAATTACACAGCCCCCTTTATACGGTCTCTGGCTCCCAATCAGCAACTGGGTCTAGTAGAGTGAGAAGTCATTAAAAGCTCTGCTCACTGTGTAAAATGTTCTCCTGATCCCCAAAGGACAGCCACATTACCAGATCAATATTAGTTTGGATCTTACCCAAAATATCACGCTGCCAGCCAGTCTTTAGTACCTAAAACTGAAGGCTTATTATAAAAGATAAGAAACAAACAAACAAGAAGAGAGATGTTAAATGATCAACGCAATCAGAGACATACCTATGACTTCAAAGTCCATATATATCAGATAGCAGTACTGGTGAGTCTGCTGGCTTCTAAAGTTCCTCTGGAGCCCATCCAGTACCTGGAGGGGTCTGTCAGTCCTTTGTTCAAAGCTACCGTTGATCCAGAGGTAAGAAGCAGGATGGGAGACAACATGATTGATGGAGAATGGTGCAGCTGCCTTTTAACCCTTTGGCCATGTGGCTTGTACATTTTTGTCCCAAACACAAGCTCACACAGCACATGGGCATGGAAAAGCACTTGGAGAGTCCCCTGTCCATGGGCGCGTTCCTACATGTCCTGCTGAGGTGACTCAACGTAGGCCTAGCCCCTGGCTTCTCTCTCAGGGGGAATTGTATCACTGATTGCCCTGATGGGCCGTCAGGCAGGCTGGATAGTGCTGATGTTAGTTTGTCTGGGGGTGTCATCTAGTAACACAGCACAAGTCTGAGATACAGATATATGACACACATTCACAACTTACAATGCAAAGACGATACACATAGATAAGCCTATCAGAACTTTTCCACTGGCACCTTACATGGCATATCTTGTAAGATCCATTGCAGTTTTGTCATATTGGCATTAAAGATATTATAAATGGTCACTCATATTTCAGAGAGTATCCCAGTAGCCAGCTAGCCCAACAGAGCTATGGGAACAGGAGGAAGTGGGGATGCTGGTCACTCACTTTGGGGGTAGAACTCGGTGCAGAAGTGATGGGCAGTCTGGAAAATAGTAGCATGGCTCCAAGTTGTCACAGTGTCTTTCAGCTCCGGACTGAGCCGGCAGTTAGCAGGAACAGTACAAGTATGGAGGTATTTCTTGCCTTGCCCAAATAAAATTGAATAAAAAGCCAGAAGAAACCCCTTTACTCTTCTGCTTTGGCTCCATTGGCCTGGTTATGATTACTGTCGGCTTGAAATAGATGTTTCCCACAGGGCACCTTCAGGGTTTTTAAGCCAAACTGGAAAATGGCCACTCCCTACAGCCTTCAGTCACAAACAAACAGCCACAAACTTTTTGCTGCTCTGGACATCCGCCTGTTCTGTCTGTAGGGTAAAGCTCAGTGCTGCTCTGGCTTCCCTATTTGGTCATGGATTAAAAAGGGCCCTTGGAGTTTCAGCATTTCTGAAGCCCTTTATAGCATATGAGTGAGGCCTGTCTGGATTATTCCTGTATTGGGGACATTAATCTTCAAAATTTGCAGGCGCTTCCATTTGCTAGTGCAAAAATCATGACTGGTGAGAGCAAAACCTCAGGAGCTTTGGATGTCTAACTGCTCGATTTATTTATGCAAATGTCTGTGTGCACGTACATTTGCACAGAGGGCTCGGCCCCAGATTTAGCAGACCCCTCTGTGAAGGCCCTGCCAAAAGCTGGGCAGTGGTAAGGTTATCCGGTAATTTTTAGTGGAAATGAATTTCCCAAGTCTATTTGATGATGATTTAATGAGGGGGCAGATACCAAGGGGTGCAGAGTGCTTGCTGTTTCCACAGCACCTTTCGGGGTTTGGCTCTAGAAATGGGGCAAAGCTTTGGGGAAGTTTCGATCCATGTCCAGAGCTGGCTGTTGTGAGCTTTGCCTGTGTCTGCAGTGGGCTAAGTTACTAGAAGTCTGGATTCCCATCCTAAGCTTTGAGGAGGTTTGAGTTTGGATTTGATTCTGGATACAAACTGTTTGACGTGAGCCTGTCTCTCATTGTAACTGTATTGACAGCAGTGAGTGAAATTCAGACTGTCTGGAGCTTGGTTAGATAAGCACCCAAAATCCTGAATATCCATCAGAAGCTTATACAAATCTTGCAAGGTTTCATTCATTCTTCCCTCTTGCATGGTGAGAGGCTGAGAAAAAGGGGATGGACCTGGCAGAGGGGATGTTACTGTATGTAATAGTGATTGTTTCAGGGAATATACCTGCCCATTCCTGGCAGGTGAAGAGAGAGACAGGGGGATGGCAGGTGTCATCCCTTCTTGACCTGAGCAGCTAGTCAAAGTTCTAGGCTGGAATGTTCCAGCGTGGAATAGAAATTGATGAAGGAGTTTGGTACTTTTTTAATACAGTCTTGCTTATTTACAAGGAATGTGCAGAGTCCTGCTTCTGGGAACTCAGGAGGAGCCAAAAGAAAAAGCAGCAGTTTCTTTGTTTACAGCCTCAAGCTTCTTTCAGCCACCATCCCCAAGCCAACCCAGAACCTCTCTCTCTTGGCTTTTCCTACAGTCACTCGCTCCTCCGGGCTTCCAGGCTGTTGCTTTGCTTTTCTCTCTCTCTCCTCTCAGTTTCAAATTCTCTCTGTTTCTCATCTGCCTGCCCAGGTAGACTTTTTCCACACCCACCTGCTCAGACCCCTCTGCCCATGTGGTGGTAGTTTCTGGGCAGACTTTCTGGTATGTCTACAGCATTTTGGAGCAAGCCTCCTACCAGCCCAGGCTGTCGACAGACTCAGTCTAGCAGGCTTGGGCTAGTGCTTTAAAGTGAGCTGTGTGCACTTGGAAGGTGCAGGTTCGGCTCTGAAGCCGGCCCCCTCTCCACTGGTGCCAGAGCCCAAGCGCCCTCCAGATGAGCCTTGCTACCCTGAGTCTGTTGATCCAAGCTGGAGGTTTGCTCTTCCTTGCTCCAAAACACTGTGTGGACGTAGCCTATGAGGCCTCATTTCAGGTGTGGCTCCTTTACTGTCTTTACAGCAATCTTAAGCGAAAGACTGAGGGTCTGTCTACACTGCCAGGGCTGTGTCCAGGGTGCACAGATTGATGCAGAGGGATCGACTGAGCAGGCAGTCGAGACCCACACAAATGATCCCAGAAGTGCTCTCTGGTCAATACCATAAATTCACAAGCCCCCCAAAAGATTGAGGCTGCATCAACCAGAGTGCATTTCCCGGCAACATGGTGCAGTTCGTGGCTTGCGTATCTCCCGTCAACGGCCGCCGGCAGCGTAGTCCAGGCGGCATTCACACGTCAGTTTCAATGAGGTTCTCACTCAACCCATAACAAGGGTTAAATTAACCCAGTTCATGACAGCAGGGCTTGAGTGACTGGGAATTAGTCATTTTTCTAGCTGGAGCCGGATTTGTGAGCCGTAGGCAATTGCAAACACACCATGTGGGTCTGTAGCATTCCGGTGGGGAAGAGGGTGGATTAATCTGGGTCAGCTCCTCAACTGGCATAAATCAGCATGGCTCCATGGAACTCAGCAGCCAGGAATCTAGCCCGGAGTGTTAACTACAGCTGCGACTCTTCCACCTAGGCCTATGCTTCCCAGGCACTCAGGAGGCCTTGTGAATTTATCACATCAGTCTCAAATAAAACTAACTAAGACAAACACGACAGCAGGGAGGGCATACGCTTTTCAGACTGTCAAATAGCTCCTCTGGTGCCAGCTGATTCTCTGAGCTGTCTTGGTAAAGCGCAGGCTTTTGCAATGTCACTGAGCTGTGTAGTATTGTTTTACGTTTGTTTCTGGGAAACGAAAACGGACAAACCAGTGAACCAGGACACATTCTGTGCCTCATTTTGCACCACAACCCTTGCCCCAGTGTAAACTGTTAGTAAATCCGCTGCAGCTCCAACTTGGGAGGGACAAACCTTGTGTGGAGGTAGCGGGAGACGAGAGAGATGGTTCTCCTTTTGCCCCACGTGTGCATCTATTGATGGAGGAATGTCACTGCCATGTGTCATTGCTTACCGAGTGTCTAGCTCAGTGATTTCATTATGAGCTTAAGGCCATTCCAGCTTGTTTAACCATTTGCCAGTAATGTGAAAAATAAAAACCTTTCCTTTGCTGATATTAATTCCAAGAAGGCATTTCCATGGCAGTAGCAAGTTCCTTCTTATGCTCTCTTTTATAAACTGGATAGACTGAGCTCATTCGTTCTTTCTTCATCACTGATCCTCAGATTGTATTAGCTGCCCTTTTAGTTAGATCATAAGATCCTGATCTGCAGCTGCGCTCACTGCAATCCTGGAGATGTTCTGGGGCCGCACTGGCTCCTCAGGATTACATTACAGTGGTTGCCAGTCGCCCTTCACAGCTAGATGCTGCTTCTAAGAAGATGCAGAACAAACAAGCGGAATGAACAATGCTTTCCAGTAATAGTTCTCTTCCTTTGAGAGCTTCTAGGGCCCAAGTGACTAAGCACTGCACTCTTTTAATAACCAAGGAGCTAGAAAGGTGAGTGTTTATCGCAGCCCAGTTTTATTTACAAAAAAAGATTTGTGGCAAACACAAAGAATTTCTAATCCACCTCAGTGGAAGGAGGGTTTTATGGAGGGTGGGGGTGCAAGATGGAATATAGCTGTAAGGAAGGGAGCACTTACTGTTTTGCATGTTGATGTTTCATGCAGGGTCAAGGAAGTGCTGATGAAACATTCACACTTAGGGGGTCTTACAAACTGGGGGGAGAAAGCACTAGAAGAAGGTTGTTCCCATAGTTCTTAAATACCCCTTGTCAGAGTGCAGTTACAGAATGGGGTGCATATAAATTATCCATAAATAAGCTTAACATTATTAAGCAGGTGGAACAGGGCAGGGACCAGGAAATTATGCAAAGAGAGCACAAAAAGAATTGCTGGAATCATTCTTTGTTTAAGAAAGCTGGGCTTACTTTTCTGAGATCACAATGAGTTAGAACAGGGCACCAAAAAAGGCAGTTTTGTGTTTGATTAAACTGTTTGACAGCATTCATATGTTAAATAAGTATATGCTCTTATCTAATGCTACAATATGTATATTTCAGCTGCATCACAAATGGATTCATTGAGGCCAGTGTATAGGGTAGAGGCTATGTAATTAACAACCTAAACACACACAAAAAGGAAAATTCATTGTGGTTTTACTCAGTGACTCTAAAGACATGTCAAGTTAGGAATACATGAGTAATGCTGAGTAGTACGGATGGGTGTTCAGTGCTTCAGAGTTTCTGATCAGGAGGAAAAAGATTTAGGCAATCCCTTGTCTCACATTTTAAAACCCTTTGACATATCTGAGAGACAGATGGCATTTTCTACCCAGGCAGATGACTGTGGAGTCAGGTCAGCTTAGTTCAAAGACATTCCCACAGTAAGATGAGTTTGCTTTTATGCTTGCTGCCCATTCATTCTTTTTAACATGCCTGGAGGAACTGACTAAAGTTCAAAAAGAAACCGGGATTAGAAATCCCGACATGGGCAGTGATACAATATCATGACCAATGATACATGGAGGATATTGGAAGGCAAGGCTGGCGACAAGGAAATCATTTTCTCTGCAGTGGATTAATGAACTAGCTTCTCTACCTTGGGAGTCCTGTGTTCAAATCCTGTCTTTGGTCACTGGTGAAAATGAGACTGATGAGGAAATGCGTGGTCTCATCATGAAGCCACACAGTTCTGCAGGATTAGCAGTCCCTGCTTGCGAGAGGCCTAAAGCCAAAATAGCAGGGATGTTTCCAGGCAGAATTAAGACCAAGCTGCCTGGGGAAGGCTGTGCAAATGTGCAGCACTGCCTTACTATTTGCCTGCACAGGATGTTATTAACCCCTCTTAGACCTGTCTCCCAATCCCCCAATCATGCTTCTGCTTCACAGCTGCCCATATGATATAGTCACAAACCTTTCATGGATGTCCAAGATCACCCCACGGCAATGCAAATGCCTTGACTTGTGTGTAAAATACAGGGACTCCTTAGGTGCATGTCTGAGCTACCGAGGAGAAAACTGACCACAGAACGACCTAAGTGTTTCCTCACACAGTGTATGGCACTCTAGGCACAGGGGGAAAATCAATTTAGGGAACATGCAGAATAAGTGAACACAGGAAAAAAATGCATTACTGAAAACTACTTAAATGTTGGTAATCTAGAAGAAAACTTAGTTTCAAAAGATACATAGAGGTAACCTAATCTGTCTGTCATAGCTGGGCATCTAGAATTTTAGATTTGAAAGACTAAACCACATGATAAAGCTTTTTTCCTGCCTTCCTGAAATCCACCTCCCTGAGGTCAGGGATTGTACTTTGAATGATTGTACTTTCTTTCCTTTCACCTGACAGGCAGGTAAACCAGCCTGTCTGTTTTAGGCATGTCTAATGCACTCATCACCAGGCCTCCAAGTTAGCATTGTCTGTTCCTCAGCATGTTCAGAGAAAATGATCTCACTAGACTGGATCAAAGGCCTCTCTCTGCTTTGTGGTTCGTAGAATCTGAATTCTCAACCCTTTGTTAATTGGAATCTAAGTAGCCCCCAGTTAATGACTCTCCTCATAACATCTATTGAATTCAAATTGTTTGTCTGAGTTCTGTTCAGCTCAGCCTTCTGAGGCCTTGTGTAGAAGTGGCTGAGTTTAGGTTGGGTTTAGCTAGTGTTTGTTCCCTAAACCTGATCCAAACTCAGCCTTTTTCCTAGTGAAAATAAGGCTTGAAGCATGGTTTAAGCTTTTCTATCTCCTTTTCAAATGCAAAAAACCCTAAATCTTAAATGGTGTTGATGAGGTGAGAGAGTATCCATGTATGCATGTGATGTAAATTTTACTCGTAATCTGGATTAATGTAGAAATTAACAAGTATTCAAGAAATAGTTTAGTTAGGTGACACTTGCCTGCACTTCTCAACATTAACCCTGAAGGCATCTTAGAAAGAAAAATAAAGCACCCACCCAATGTAGAGCTGCTCCACATTTTGCTGACTTCATAAAAGAACCAACAAGGTTATAGAACCACATTTATTATAACTGAAATGTTCCTAGAGTTCCTGATGACAAACTCTTCCTCAGTCTCTCCTCAACTTTACCAGGTAGTCCAGACTTTGAAACTAACTTAGTCAGCGGTTTGACATAAGAATATGTTGGAAAATGTGTGCAAACATTGTGACGTATGCTACAACTTCCTCTGAATAATTACTAGGGGTGCAAACGTCCACTTAACACATGCTTAGTAAACTAAAGGTAAACTGTTCAGATCCATTGACTTGCTTGCCTGCAGCTGCTTTTTCCTGGCTAGTCAGGTATTATTGCACTTGCTATACAAGTCACTAGTTGCTTCCATGAAGGATTACTCCATGCCTTCTAAAGAATAATAATCTACTAGAGAAATACAATTGGCTAGCAAAGAGTAAATAGGATGCAATAATTTCCACAGAAAGTGAAGCAATTGAAAAGATCAGTTCAGATGAAGTAATCAGTTCACGGGGAAGTGAAGTGCTGGAGTGAAGTTTTTATGTATAAAAAAAAAAAGCTAAAACAGACAGCGACCACAGTTTATCTGCTATCACTTTTGTTGTTACTTTTTCAAAGAAAAGGAGGTTAAAAAGTGGATGGTAATTTGCAAGGCCACTTCTTTCGTATCTCTTAGAAGCAGCAACGTTAGATGTGCAAGTTTGCAATCCCATTGACTGCTTCCAGCGTCACAGAGTGGATCGCAAAGAAACCACCAGGATATGATTGGAACACTGGTTGACAAGATGTTCCATAGTTTGAAGTTCATTTCTGCAGTTGCAAATAGGATTCTGTCTCAGTCCCCATTTATGGAGGAGGTAGGCACATCTACCATGTGATGTGCAGATGTGGTTCAAAGTGGACCATATTTTCTATGGGTGGAAAAGGCCATTGGATTCTTTGGTTGATGAAATATTTGTTTGGGATGTTGGCATTCTTGCAGCTTGCTCGCCACTGATTTTTGGGTGGAGGGAACCCTGAGTCTTCAAGCGCTTGCAAAGCCAAAAAGGTTTTCTAGATTTGAGTTGGAATCCTGGTACGTTATTTAGGTCTTCAAGTATTGGGAGATCCTTTTCCTTTGGACATGATTAAACTCTCAAAGGTTTTCATGTCGTAATGAATTTGGGGTGGGTGGCTGTGTGCCAGTAGAGAGAGCCACAGTTGTGGCATTGATTTTACGGTGCTCATAATGATCCATATGATGTTAAGTTGAGAGTCGACAAGTGGTGTGTGGGGTTCATTGCTGTGTGTCCAGATGAGTGAACAATGCTCTGTGATAGAGTAAACAGGGCCAGTGAAAAAGTCCGTAGGATTTTTGCATTGGCTTTTGAGGTCATTCCTGCTAGTTTCTGGGTAAATTTTACATGCATCTTTATTTTGTCATGGACAAGACCATGAGTTTGGGCTTTTGGTGATGCATTTGACTGTTTGCCAGTAGCCAGCTTCTTCCCAGGGAGGTACTGACAGTTTCTGTCTGTAATAAACCCAGATATTTTTTATGATGGGCTTGAGTCCATTTTTCCTCCCCATTGTCAGAGCACTTGCTCTTGTAGACAGAGGTCAGTTCAGTTAGGGAAGCTGATGTACTTTCTCCCTTCTGTTCATACACCTTATCTTTCAACATAGATAAGATGGGACATATTTTCAAAGTGACCTCAGCCTGATCTCTAAATCTGAAGCCCACGGTATTCCTAGGTTTGCAGTTTTGGGCAATCAAATATTCTGGCTGCGCCACACCTCTGATTTCCTCAAAGAGCATTTGTATGGGCAGATCAGAGTGTTCAATGTGCCTCCGGCTGACATAGCACTGTGCACACGAGTGCTTATGCTGGCAAAACTTCTGTTGCTCCGGGGTGGTTTTTTTCACATCCCTGAGTGACAAAAGTTTTGCTGACATGCGTGCTAGTGTAGATAAGACCTAAATTGATTTAGAAACACACCTGTAGTTAAATCAATGCAGCTTTGCAAAGGAAAAAAGATCCAACTTTCTTAGTTTTGAAGTAAATGTTCATAGGATCCATGTGTTTCAGGCTGGTATATTTGGTGAGGGAAGAACAAACCCTGTAGGTATTGCTCTAATGTGGACCCCACATGTTCCTGGTACTTGGCAGTGTGTTGTATTGCCAAAGCTTTTGAATGAAACAACAGCCTTATCTAACAGAGTAATTGCAGTGAATACCCTCTGCATGCACAGCGTTCAGATCCAAGTGCAGTGCGCTATTTTCCTCGCTTATCACAGTGGGATGCGTTTATGAGCATAGTCAATGTGCCATTGACGACATTTCCCCCCAGCCCTTTGACTCCGTTTGGGTTGTGGCCAGCGTGTTTGCCCGAAGCATACAAAAATGGTGTGACAATTTGATATGGGAAAAAAGGGAATTCTTGGCTAGGATTCAACAGATCTTGCTTGCTTCGCAGCAGAGGTCATGACAGCGCCCTGAACAGCGAGCGTTACACGCAGGCTGCCTTGCTTAGAGGAGAGCTTACCAAGGTTCACAATGAGCCAGAATGAAATGAAAAATTCTTATGCCCAGCTCGTATCAGTCAACTATTTGGCTTATCCATTCAGGGCCAGCTTACTGCACAGTCTTTATTTTTTATTTTAAAAGCATCTGGAGATTAAAAATCCTCTTTGGCACTTGGCCACTTTGGATAGTAATCCAGGCGTGTCATCTGGCCAGCTAGCCCCGTTCTTGTCTAAGTGGGTAGATCTAGGTCTGGGACACTTTTCTGACTTGAGCAGACATGGACTTCTGGCTGCCTTCCAGCGGTTCCAGGATCTGTACAGATTCCCACACTGAGAGTTTGTTTGTTCCTTTCATTGTTGGTATGACATTCGTGCACGTCACTTGGAGCCTTTCAGTGTCTACCAGCCTCTGAACTAGTTGTTCATACTTTTTTATCTTTTAAATAGTCTTTTCAGACCTCATCTGCAATGGGAATTAGTCCCAGTTTAATCTGTTGGTTTAACTGCATCAGTGAACACCTCCAGCATGGACGGCAAAGATGCAAAGGTATCAGTGGAGCTGGTAAACAACACCAGTGTAAATCATGGATTTTCTTGTCTTCACTGGGGGCTTTACCCCATGTGACTATTTTGGTGCCTGGCCATTGATTGCTGAAATTGGAGCAAATTACTGATATGGGTAAGGCCTATGAGAATTATCTCCAGTTCCCTTTCCCTGCCCACCAAAATGGCAGGAGATAACTCTACCAAAAATGGTCTTTGGACTGTGTGATATATACATTTACTTTCCCACACACTTGAAATTACAGGCATGCTAAAAACTGCATGGCATCTGCTGACTCCTTAAACTTTGGACGCTTGACAGAGTCTGATAGTTTAAAACGTACATTTAAAATGTTGCCCCCCAAAGGCAGAACTGAGCTGAATTTCTCTCCCTGGTGTTGGACTGCGACTGAGTCATCCCTTGATTCTGGGATAAGTTTGGAAAACAAACAAAAAAAATGATCCAATGTAGTTCCATTTATTGTAGAGCCTTTTGTCCCGCAGGATTCTAAAGTGGTTCCCAAACAGTGAACCACATTCGTCAGTGTGCTCTGACTGCTTTGCTCTGCTCCAGTGAGGCAGAGTAACCACAAACAACTGACAGCTGAAGCACACGAGTGAGGCTGTCTCTAGAGTTCAGGTGTTACCTCACCTGTCACTAAAATGCAGCAACCCCTGAGGCAACTGATTAACAGCATACAGCAAAACTACACAGCAGCTGAGAACAAAGGAAATAAGGCAGAATATCATGTTTTATACTGTAGGATGAAATATAGGACACATGTGGAGAAGAACTTTGGATTTCCATTCCCCAGGCCTACAGTATATTACAGTTGCAGCCAAGAGGGTGTTTCTGATGAAAAGATAAGCAGATTAATAAGTAGTTGTTCTAGAAATCTAGATCCTTAATACACAACCAGAAGAAGCAGTTTAGGATTTCCAGGTACAACTGATAGGTCTGGCCAAAGTCTGAGGACCTCATTTGGTATTAACTCAGTCCCTCAATGGTAGCTTTGCCTGGATAAAGACTGATTAAAGATGTGAGGATTTGGCCCATTATACGTTTTGGCATGCCAACAAAGAAGAGTCTTGACATGGTGAAGGATTACACTACTCCAGTATGTGAGATGCTGGAATGGTAGTTCTTCAGCCATCCTTGACTTATTCTGTCTCCATCCTTTGATGACAAGGAGAGAGCCTCTTCCCTATGTCCATTCTTGCATTTCAACAGAATGTGATGCATGTGTGGGGAAGATACTTGTGCAGTTGTGGACTGTCAGCACTTTGTGAGTCAGGATTGCTGCTTGGTTTTATGTTACATTCTCCTTTACCTGGTCTTAATCCAGAGAGAAAGTGAGCAGCTACTGGGTACCTGTAACTCCCACTCGAGTCAGACCCTACAATTAATAATAGTAATGTTTTAAAATACTGAAACTTTCCCTGTGGGCAGGTAATCCCATAGCCCTGCGGTTCTTTTATCATCCTGTGAAGCAGCTGGTTCTGTCCATTGTTGGAGATGGGATACCACACTAGACGCACCTCAGCTCTGATGCAGTCTGGCGATCCCTGGGTCCCTAAAAAGAAATGAGGTAATTGATCGATTAGACAATCTGTAATTCGGTTGAGCCGCAAATCTCTGACAATTGGTCTGTAGCGTCTGCTGACCTTGCCTCACGGCAGAAACATGAACATATTGTCTCTCAGCTGAGATGCTAAAAGTGCTACAGGGAGGCAGTCCCCTGAACTCCTTCTTTTTACTCTGTGCAAGGGAACTCACCATGGTTAATATATTCTCCAGCACATACCCAGCTGTTGGATCATCATTTGTTTCAAAGTGGTTTTAGAGGCATCTTGTATCTTCTTCAGTAGGAAAATGCATGTGACGGTGTATCTTAGACTGCCCACTGTTTGTGCAACCATCTCAACAGACTGCAGAATGATAGACAATGTTACGCCACCTTCCATTCTAATAAGGATTACAGAAGGCACCATACAACCTCCTGTTCCCTTGACAGCCCTTCAGAACCACAAATGATTGTGTAATGTTCTCTCCAGGTTCCAATCCTGTTGCAGTCAAGGGGAGTTCTGGGTGTTAAAGATCTGAATCTCAGGGGTACTCCGAGTGGGATTTCACTAGTTGGGTCGCTTGATGTGAGGTGTGATGTGAGGTCGGTTAAAGCTCCTGAAAGGTTCAGCTCCTGAAAGGTATGTCAGCTTGCTGACACCTCCTGGATTCGTTTTTCTGACTAAGGTATTTGTAGAGTCGTCTCTGTACCAATGTAGGCGCCAATGGAGAGTTTGTTTATTTAGAAATCATGCTGCTAGATTGTCATATTTTATGGATTTTTTTAATGACTCGTAGTATTTATAGGAAAACAAATCAAAGGTCCCTTAGAAATTGATCAGCTCTTTTTCAGCAGAAATTGTGATCCTAGCAATATTACGATGATCTCCAGAGCTGCTAATCTTTATGTTGGAGGATTCTAGATTCAAGAAAGGAACAGGCACCTGAACAAACCAACTGTTAAAAAATGAGTTTCTCTTTTTATGCAGATGTCCCTAATATATAATATGAGAAGAGACACAGAACATATTACAGTTGCTTCTAATCTGAGGGTGGTAGAACTCATAGCCCAGAAGAGGAAAGCCTTAAATCGACTTTGCAGCTTCACAATCCTGGGGTACTCTGGGGACTGGCAAGGCCCAGCTTGATGTAGAGCTCCATGGGGGCCAGTCTAAATTACAACAGTCTACTGGGATGCCCTAAGGGCATCAGTGCTCTGAATGTTCACACCATTGTGTGCTACAGCAGCCGCCCTGATTCAGCACATCCTCTACACTGGGGCTTATGAAGGGGTCTTTGGAAACTAGCCTGATAGCTATTTTCTGAAATGCCTGCTCCAGTGGAATCCTCCCCTGGGCAAACATGGGGCTTTTAGGGCCCCTTTCAATAGCTCTGGACCTTTTACACAGTATACAAAGCCCCAAACTCACTCAGAGTCTTTTGTAATACTTTCCAGGGGACATCAAGCATTCTTTAAAGACTAGCACTGGCCTAGCATCTCTCAAATAGATGTTTAAGCGTAACACTTGAATTAGTTTGGAGTTACCTTGAATGGAATATTATCTGCCAAGTTTGTCAGAACTATGCATTGTTTAAAAACCTAATCATGTTATATGTTCCTTTTTTAAGGTAGATAAGCCTCCTGTCATTGAATATATCATTATAAACATAAAACACATGCTAGATACCAACAATAAACACAGAGTCCGACACCCCCTGTCTTCCCCAAGTTATGTGGACAATGACTAACATGCTTATAGCCTCCAGGCTTATTTAAAGCATTCTGAAATCCTACACACTAGTGAGGCCAAGTCTGCCTGAGACAATAACTTCCACATTAAGAATAATCGCTGTCTATAGCAGCTATAAAATGAACACGGTCTTGCCATGTGACTTCTTTCAGCTCCAGTGTCTCAGCCTGCCACGAACATACTGAATGTTGTGGCTCTTGTCTAGTGTTTACCGTCACTTGGATGACTTGGACCTGAAGATTTAAAAAGCAAAAATAGTGGCCCAGGTAAAGGAAAATCAGGTGCCATGTTTCAAATGTACAGGCAAAACAATGTATGTAAAGCATACATGTGTGCTGAGTACAATCTGGTGAGCACTTAGGGCTTTCCTTCAAAAACTATGACCCACAACCTCTTGCAGAAAAGACTGTGCCTTATTTTTAGCAGGAGGTATGTCTGGTTTGGCATTTAATGATGCTGACTCACTAGATTCTGATCACAGGTTATCCCAGGAAGGTGCAGCGGACTCTTTGGTTGGCCTTATGGACTTGGCATGACAACCAAGAAGAGAATAAGTCTCCTAGTTGTGAAACTCCATTTGTTAAAGTCCTTTTGGAGCTGGGTGTGGGCTGCCCAGAGATGGGGCTGATCAGCTGGATATGGTGATGGAAGATCCAGTTGTCCTAACCAAGAGAGTTCAGAGTCTTGGCTCTGGAAAGCTACAGGGGTAGCAGATTATCAGCTCCTTTGAGAAGTAGACCGCTTAGCATATGGGTCCAGATAAGGAGATAAGCTTTTGTGTGATACTGATAAGCAAGTGCTTGTGGACTGTATCTGTGTCCGGTGTCAGTTTTTTCTAAAAACCTGATCCACTATTCTTTCACTTTCGTACACCTGCAGATATTTAGCCCACAGTTTTCTTTGCCTTAAAAATACATTTACAGACTTTTCTTCCTCCCTTCCTTGTAAGTGGTGGCTGTCTTCAGTCTTTGAAACAATAATTGGGAAAGGAGGGAATCTCAGGGCTTGCCTAGACAGGGAAATTTGCACTTGACATAGATCATGTTGCACCAGTGCAAAAGAGAGCGTTGCCAATTAGATTTGCCTGTACAGCACCTCTGCACGGAGGAGGGCTTGCACTGGTGTAGTTATACTGATCCGCAAAATCTCCCAGCATAGAAAAGGCCTAAACTGGACACCTCTGAAATGCACTGCCCAACATCTTGGAGGGAATTCAGAGAGGCAATCTTTAGCCTGGACATGGCTTACAAGAACAATACGAGTTGATCTGATGATAATAGTTAAGTTTTGTATTAAGTCCTTTAAAAGGCAACCCACTAGATTCCCTTGTCACAGTCAACTACTAGGGCTGTATTGGAAGACATTACAAAGATAAAATGACTAGTAATAAATACTCAACAAGCAAACCAGGGGTTTTCTATTAACTTTTCCAGGTTTTCCTGCATTTACCATAACTGGTGGCAGAATTGATAGAGAGTAAGAGTGGGATTTGAAAAGCACCTAAAAGATTTAGGAGCACAAATCCCATTAATTTTTCAAGCTTCTGAGCATCTCTGGTGCTTTTGAAAATTCCACCCTAATCTTCTAACTGGCTGTGTGAAGTAAGCTGGACTGGATCACTGCTCAGTGAATCTTCCTTTTCATTGACATGGCAGAAAGAGAACAGGTGACAGATGAATTTGTCTGGCTGCCTCGGACTTATAAATCACTAGGGTTAGGCTGATGTACAGAAATGTAACTGATGTTTACACCCAAAGAGAAGCTTGAACATTGATTCAAATGTAGAAGTGATGTAAATAGTAGTGTAAATCGTATGTCGGCAGGTTAGTGTGAGTGTAAGTTACAGGCCATAGATATGGAAGGGTCTAAGAAGTGAATAAACCAATGAAGGCTGTGGGATCATGCTTTCTCTCACTCTAACACCTTCATGCTCCTTCTGTGACAACCCATCTCTTGACCCTTCGCTGTAAGTTACATCAACTTGTTCTCACGCCTACATTCCTCAGCGCTTGCACTCTAGGTACTGTGTAATGTGATTTGTCATGCCTTCAGACAGCATGCCCCGTGTAGCTCGGGAAGCTAAACCTTGCTGCATTCTGTACTTATTTCTATGAGAGAGAAAGTATGAGACAAACCAATCTGAAGATCAGGTGCTTCGTTCAGGCCTGTCCATAAAAAAGTCGTAGAAAAACCCCTTCAGATATCTGGCAAGCTCAATAAAATATCCTAGAAATGATTCATTTTACTTGTTTCTGTTGTTCTTTTGGACTGTTTAATTCCATATGTGAAAAGCTTCTTATGTGTAGGAGCTTGTCCAGAATTGTGTATAACCTGCTCCCGTGCTTGATTTCAAACTGCTTGCTTTATTTTTCCCCTCATGGGTTCAAGTTCATTCCCATTGCACTTTGTGTACCTGGCACATCAATGAGGTTTCTTCTCAGTTTCAATTTTTGCAGCTGTCCCTAACCACACCCCAGTATAACCTTTACCTCTACAATAAGAGAGAGATTGGTTGCTGTCTAACAAAACATTTTCTTCTATTCGGTGTCTGAATTAACTGGATGGAAAATAATCTCCCTTATTTAAATGTATTTGGTACCCTTTGGCTCCAAAGCTTATTAGTCAAATAAATATACAAAATAGGATTCTATAGAAATATAATGGATCTATTGAAATTATTATAGAATATGATAGAGGACAATAACTTTTCTGTAGGTTTTTGAACCATCTGATAGACTTGTATTGTTCTTTTAAATTGTATAGGATGGTCCAAAAATCAAGCAACCCATCCTTTAAAAAAATACACATTTTATTAAATTCTCTAGGACCTTTTCCTGTAAAGGATGATTCATCTACATGCCTGGTTATTCTCTGTACAATGCAGCGTCAGTCTGTTCTATTTTCTTACGATTCAGATACAAATCACAGGAAAACTTCTCTCCCATGGTGCTGTGAGTGGTTCATGGCAAACAGGAATCCATTATAGAAGGCTTTCAGTTGCTAAAAAACATGTTAGTAAATGCCATTCTGAAAATCTGGTGTACTTTCACGTCTGTTGTGCCATCAACACCATACATTTTTCTAATTAACGGCCATCTGATTTCCTTTCCTTTACTAGCGGTAAAATAGTGACCAATACAGAAGGAAAAAACAAACACACAGAAAGTATTACACTGACACAACCCCCAGTCTTAACAGAGGCTTTGTGTGGCGATACTAAAAGGTTATTTATATTAGGATACATCTGAGGGATGAATATGAGTGAGCACGCAGCAAAGGAATCACAGCTGTTTCCTTTCTTAAACTTGCCTTTCTCTAATTGCTAGGATTAGCAAGTAGAACAATAGCCCTGCATTATAACACTGGCAGGCGAGCCAGAGAGCTGATGCACTGTTTGCTACAGCTAAAACATGAGTCTGATGAAATGCAGTTTGTATGTGTGTGTTTTTAAAGTGATGAATGGAATAGATGTTTGTAATTTTTCTTTGGACTGAGACTTGAATGGGAAAACATACTGGGCTTAAAACAGGGCTTTGCAGGAACAATATTAGCAAAAATTGAGCGTATTTTACAATCCTATTAGTTTATTAAGAAATTTTCATTTACTACTTTTAAAATCTTACAAACTTTTTTTTTTTTTTGGATGGATGAAAGTGGGTCATTTCGTAAGTAGACTAAAAGTGGATTTAAGTCAGAGGTGGAATTCGTGCTATAGCAAGGCACACAGTGCTCATATTTAATATAAATGACCATCTTTGTGTTTGTAATGCTCAGTATGCGATGCACAAACACAAAAGAAGAGACACTGGGCGGGGTCTACTCTAGGAACTTTCACCATCTTTAATGGTCCTGTAGAGTTAAATAGATATGATACTACATAAGTGAAAAAAGGAAAAGCTAGTGTTGAGTCATGATTCAGAACAAGATACCAGGACACCAAGGTCCCAATCTACATGTCTGAAAAATCAAATAAATGTTATTTCTGAAAGACCCTTGTAGAATCACAATATGTAAAAGCAAGAAACTCTGCTGTCATGTGTTTGTGATGTTTCTTCTCATGAATGTCACCATGGCTTCCGAATTCCTCCATCTTTTGTTCGTGCCTTCATGAAGTCTTATCTCTGATTAATTAGCAAGCAGTGAGGGGGTCTTCGTTTGCTGCTTCCATGCATGAAACCAGAAAGATGACTGCTGGTGAAAACAACAAATAAATGCCCTCATTGCCTCTCTCGTCACCACAATGGAGTGGACAATGTTATTGTAATAACAGACAATATTGTCCCTGCATTAAGGTGAAAGGGTTCAACATACAGGGGCTGCCATTTAAAAAGTCACTATTTAACAGCTGTCCCCACACAAGGATTTCCTGTTTTAGTGTAAGGGAGATTTGTGGTAACTCAGATGCCACTCAGGGCAACCAGCTTTTTAAAAGCAACTGCTGTAGCTGGACTATGGTCAGCCTGAGGGCTTGTCTACATGGGAACGTTCTACCAGGATAAGCTACAGTGTGAATTTACACTGACATAGTTATGAGCCCCCATATGGAGAAATGTACTCTGGAATGAGTGGGTTTTTCACTTTGGAAGGATTTAAGCGAAACCAAAGAAAGCCACTTGTATTCCAGAAGAATGGTGTCCAGCTGGGGAGTTATACTAGTTTAACTCTTGCAGTTGATTTATGTTGGTGTAACAGGTAAATCTTTCTGTGTAGACAACTTTCTTTGCCATTCGATCCATGATGGATCTGTTTGCCCAGCAGAGCCCAGGCTCTCTGTATCCAGCTACACCAAACAACAAAATGGCCGGCAACAAACCAGACAAGGGAGGTAAAGGCGTTCCACTCACTGTCCTGCTGGGTTGCTTGTAAATCTCTGCCACCTCTGCCTACGCTCTTGCTTGCTCTCTGCTGGTCTGATCTATACATGCAATCCCAATGGGCTTCTCTTCAGAAACTGAAAGTTTCCCCAATATTGTTCAGAGAACAAGCTAGAAATAAGAGCAGGCATCAATTTTCCAGCATCAGGATTAGAAATGTGTGACCAGGGGCCAGGGTAAAGAACCTTCTCTGATCCAAAGCTGGCCCCATACCTAGCTTGCTGAGATCAAAGGAATGCACACATCATCAGATTTCTGTTAATGTGCACGGGATAAATATTCTGTCCTCCAGCAGCATGGCATTTGCCAGGAGTTGAAAGTTGCATTAGCCACACTTCACTGGGGTGCAGCCTTCCGTTTGCAGAAATGGTGTGTCATAGCAATAGACGAAATAATAAGAGTTGTCAACCGCTACGTTTGTACTTTATTCGTTTAAGTGGCACTATGTGCTGGCCTGGAATGAATCCTCTGTGTGGCTATAATGACGCACTCATTGAAGGGCATTTGTATTTAGGACAAATAACTTTGAAATATCCTTTGATGGCCATGCGTGCAGTAAAGAGCAGGCTACAGGTAGGAATCTTCGGTGGACATGAGTGAGTTCAGGGCTAGCCATTCACAGAAGTTAAATCTGCCAAAGGGGAGCTTTAAATTGTGCACCGGAGTCTTTTCCTGTTTGTTCACTTTCTGGAAGAGGAAATCTATGTAAGTTGATCACTTTGGGTATTTCCACCCAGTTTTCTGTTTCCTGATTCCTGTAGAAATTCATCTCCTTTCCTTACGCAGCTATATGCTCAATACCACTTTTTTTCCTTCCAAAAAAAAAAAAAGGTTAATTGACATCTTGGAGTTTGCTTTGAACAGACATAATGACAATGAGGAGATACTTTTCAGTTACCTCTGTCTGTCACAAAGGTATTACCTCTTCTGTTGTCAGCCAGTGTGCAAAAATAAAACCAAAGGCGAGGCAATGATAGAGATTAGAATAAAAAAATGACAGCAACAAGCTGAAATCAGCTTTCAAGTTCAAAAAGAGAATCCGTCTTATGTTCAGTAAATATCATATTCTAGGGTGGCTCTAGCCATCCACGCGCTAATCAGTATATTTTAACAGAGTATTATTATTTATTTCTATTACAATAGCAACCAGAAGTTTCAGCTGAGATCATGGCCCCATTGTGCTAGGAGCTGTAAGAGGCAGTGTCTGCACAAAAGGTGTGAGAGTGGAAATATTGTTATCCCCATTGAATGGATGGGAAACTGAGGCACAGAGAGGCTAAATGACTTGCCCAGGATCACAGAGAGAGTCTGTGACTGAGCTGGGAATGGAGCCCCGGGCTCTGAGTCCCAATCGAAAAGATCATCCTTTCTCTCCATCAAAAAAGCAACCGATAAAATTTGCTGTTACAGCTCCTACTTCTGCTTTTTTCAGTGAAGTCCTCTCTGTTATAAGGGTAGCCTCAGGTAGGACAAAGTTGTTGGGAGCCATCTCGGCTGTGACACTGCCTCTTCTCTGAATCCGTGATCCTAGATTTATTTGTATGGGGTGGAAAAGAGGTGTATGGGGGCACTCTTTTTGAAGCACAGCTGAAATTCTTGTTCTGGTTCTTTAAGAAATGGTACCTCCTCAGAAGGGCACAAAGTGGTCTTCTCTGGCACCCTGGTCTTCTCTGGGTGCTAGAAGTGACGACAGAGCAGGCCCAGGAGCTCTAACATCATTACAAGGCATTGCTTTCTTGACATTAAGGTGGCTCTCAGCTGTTTTGATATCAAGCTGGCTTTAACAACATGAAGGAAAGAGGAAAATGCCTGAAGGGATATTGCCGGGGTTTGGCTAACGCATAGACCTAGGTTTTTTTATTAGGCCAAATCCTGATCCCATTGCAGTCACTGGGAGTTTTGCCACTGACTCACTGGGTCAGGATTTGGCCTATTGGAGGAAAACATAGCATTCCGTAGTTTGATCCCAGCTGTTTTCTGGGACCCATTTCTGTGCCCCTGAGGCCACAGGAGCAGAGTAAAGGAGCTGGTGTGCAATGGTGATTCAGCGCCACTTTACACAGGTGAATTGTCTACATGCAATTACTCACAAATGGAAATGTGTGAAGGCTGATTGTCCCTTTGCATCTGTGTCAAAATGAGCATCTGGGCTCCCTTCACTCTGAAAGAGACTTGTGTACAGCAAATGAGATGTGAATCTGGCTTTTCTTGCTGCCATTTCCCACGTGAGTTTTAGGGTGGTGTACTCAGGGGCATTGCATCACAGAGAAGGGAGGACACACAGCCATAGCCTATCTTCTCAGCCTTTTGTGTGAGCAAATATTTAATATATGATAGTCTCCATGGGGGGACTGCATAGGAACTAACTCCCGTAAATCTGGATCTTTCTCATCTCTAACTACTATAAACCTGTGACCAGAGAGCTGTACACTTACTAGCTTGTGCCATGCTGCCTTTATACTTTAACTGGGTGGGGGACGGGGGTCAAAGGGAGAAGTCCTAGCAAGCCCTCTAGTGGTCTCAAAATATATAGACGTGGGATGTTAATAGTTGGTACACATAATTATTTATTAGGCGTTGTTTCTCTGCAGAGGTGACGGTGCCGCCCCTGTCCCAGCGACCAGGTGGGAAGCGGGCTGCTGTTGCCAGGCTTCCCCAGAAGTCGGCAGCTACTGCCCACTTCCCCTTCACTCAGTTTTTCCACAGGCACCCCTCGTCTGTGTCTCGTGTACCCTCAGGGGTACGCATAACACAGGCTGAGAAACTATACGCTAGAGGGCACTGCAGCAAAGCTTGTGAACAGAGTCAGTCTGGGAAGAGCCAGTTCAAAGCAAGTTGGGTGGTAAGTTGTGCTTCATTGCCTTAGGGAGCAGCTTGTTTTCTCCCTCTCTGTTTTGGCATTCTTCTGTGTTATCATTCTGCATTCACAACAATAAAGTAGAATTACGCTGCAACCTGACAGCGAAAGGATTTGTGTTTTTATATAAGTTCTCTGTTTGTATAATGTGAACAGAACAGAAAGCACCACTGTTTGTGAATTAAAAGCTACATTAAACAAAGCACGAAAAAAATACTGTAGGGATCAACCATGCAATGGTAGCACATGGCTTAGGGTGACACACTGGATCTTTCCTATGTCTAATGTCAATGACTGATTTAGGTTTGGGTTCTGGGTAGAAGTGGAGAGTGACTAGGGGAGCAGAGCTTTGGCATAAATCAGCCTTGCAGTACTATGGAAAGTGACTCCAGCATAGCATTCAGCATATCCTCACCTTGCCCAAAGTCACGAGGGGTGATACTCACAGAGGAATATTTAAAAAAAAAATTACTTTAACTGAGCAGCGGGGGAGCAGAAATTTTCTCAAGGCTTTCTTAAATATAGCAAGAATAAGGCCAAATTCTGTTCCATTTCTGCCCTTGTAAGCCCACGGAAGCCATTATGGATGGGATAGCAGAAGTGCATGGAGTGGAGTAAGCATGGAAGAGGGTACTGATGAGTCATTTGAGAAAGCAGAGCATATTTTCACGTGGATCATTTGAGTCACATGGATCCCAAGGCTAGGTGTGCTGAAGACCGCTTTTTTCTTGCAGATCTCTGAAAAGATATAATGTGGTTCTTCTTAAAAAAAACAAAAAACACTCAGGTTAATGTCATTCCGTTCTCTTACCCTCCTGCCTTGTCTTTTTCTGTGTGTTTAGCTAAATAGACTTCTTTGCCCTTTGCTAGCGAGCGCTTAGGACATCCTTCCAGCGTACCAGTACTGTGACATTTCTGCATTCTGTGAAGAACAAAAGGTCAGTTCTCGAGAAGGTGTGTGAGGAGAGGGTACTAATTCCTATCAAACTCTGTGCCATGGCCACACTGATCACTGACATACATAGCTGGAAAGCCATCTGGCTCCCCTGTGCGTTAGTATTGCTAAAATAGGTCTTCGATTTATAAACGTATATTTAGATTTTATTAAATGCTTGTGAGCTGCTGCCTGCATTACTCACATATCTGCATCCCATGTTACAAGGTAATATTTAAGTGTTTGCTTGGCAAGTGTTTGCTCTAAAACTGTAAACCCAGTCCGGAGAGAAGCATTACCAAGTGTGAAATACTAGTTTACCACAAGATGGGTCACCTCCGCTCCAACAAAAGAACACCTATAGACACCAGACAAAAGATTTTGTTGATTGCTCCCCCAACACCGATGAAGAGGAGAGTGCACAAGCACCCATCCCATCTGCTTGAATGCTCGGTGAAGGGAATAAAAACCCTTGTCAAGAAGAAATTATCTCTATGCTGCTTGAATTCCGGGGGGCAAAGATTTCTACGCATAAAGCAAAGGATCCCCAGTTGTTTAGCCTGGGTTAGCCCTAGGGGAGATAGAAAGCTTGTATATTACAGCAGCTTCTATTACCTTTTGGAGCCTAGGACTCATCCGTGTGTGTGTGTGTATGTATATCTGGCTTTAACGTTGTAAATAACTCCTTTCTTTTTTGTAGTTAATAAACCTTTAATTAATTTATTATAGGATTGGCTACCAGCATTGTCTTTGGTTTAGGATCTAAGCTGCAATTGATCTGGGGTAAGTGATTGGTCATTTGGGACTGGGAGTAACCTGGATATTGATTTATTTGTGTAGTTGACCATCTATCACAAAGGCAAACTTACCTGAGTGGCAAGAGAGACTGGAGTACCCAAGGGGACTGTCTGTGATCCCCTGGTTAGGCTGGTTTAGTGCTTGAGGAATTCACACTTGGTATTTGGTTAGTGAAGTCTAAAAGTATAGAACTCACTACCAATTTGGACTTTGTGCCCTTCTTCTTGACAGCCTGCCCTGTGGTTGGCACTCACGCTGCTGCCCCACTCCGCACAACATGACATACACTTAAGCAGATAGGCGAATGCAGAAGGACCTGATGGAGTTTTCCACTCCAATCAGAGTGAGGCAGCAGCTGCGTTTCATTCAGATAGTTGTTCTAATAGATATAATAATGGATGTGACAGTGCTGCGTGCTAACTCCCTAGCCCGCCTTCTGTCACGCCAGCCCCAGCTCACTAAGGTGCAGTAGAGCTGGTCAGGAAGACCTGTACCTGATTAGGAAATGGGAGCTAGCTATCCAACTAACTGGGCTGAGAGGTTGCTTGCACTTGATTAGCAGATAGGAAGCAGCTGCCAGGCTGACTAAGTAGGGCCGATATACCAGCAAGGGGGAGGGAGTGAAAATGTCCTACGTGCCTCATAGGGCGGAGAGAAGCCGCAGAGGCTGCTAGCCTGAGCCGGGCACTGTATGAAGGTGAAGACGCATAAAGGCACCGTAAATAAACTGCACTGGTGACTGCTAAACTAGAGGGTCTTCAAGTCATTTGTGAGCTAGAGGGGGGCCAAAGCAGGGGGGCTGCAGCAGAGCATGCTTAGAACAGATCAAATTGAAATGGTTCAAGTTGCAGGAACGCTCATTGGAGTCAATAACCCAACGTCTCCAGAGAACAGGGACGTTTCTTCTGCTAGAAAGTTTTAGGCGATTAGGGAGGAGAGGTGGAAAGTGATCATCCTTAAAACTTCCTTTATCCAGTTTTAACTTTGGAAAAAATTGGCTATGATGTGCTGAATTCATCCTTGGGGTAGCTCCACCAAATACAGAGGAGCTGCAGCAAGGCTGGATTTCCCTGATTGCCTTTACATTTTTCCTCTTTAATTTTTATTTTTAATATGAACCCACCAGTGCTGAACTGCCAGTCAAGGCGGGGGGGAGTCTATGGAATAAAACAAGTATGCATGCTCCACAATGAAACTGGGCTTAGACCATAAATCTGTGCTATTTGGAAGGCCTAACAACAGAGAAGGTTGCACTTCTCCAAACGTACAATATACAAAGATTGCAACTGTAAGCCAGTGTGATACTGCTTCTGCCAGCTAGTACAATCAGTCGCACTGCTGGAAGTGGGAATACTTCATCTAGTTTGTTTTAGCCTGGAATGGCCAAATTCATGTGTGTGATTCTTCTGGCTCTGTGGTGTTACACGAGGGATGCGTTTGCCCTTAAACATCTACAGGAGCTGAACAAAACTAATGTATCAGCAGAGCTTGTAATATCAAACATAGGCTATGTATGGCAGGTAAACTCAGTCTAGATTTTACAGAGACCCCTTCTTCTAAGGAGAGCCATTTGTATGTCACGAGGGGGGCTAGAATCTCTCACAAAATCCCTTCCATCTGACTATCATATTCAAACAAATTCAGACCGCGTGCTGCGCAAGATGTTAAGATGATGGAAGTTCCATCTCAGGAAAGGGGTTTGAACCTGTGTAATTTACAAGCCAAATGGGTGGGAGGATGAGTTTCTAGTAGGCAAAGCAGCCAATAGGAGGGCATAAGAAAGGGTACGGGAGGGCTCACCCCTCTTCATCTCCCACTTTAACACTCTTTGGGTGGTTGCCTGTCAAGCTTCCAGCCCCCTTCTGCTCCTTTGGTGTATGCTACACCCATTCACCACCCGCTCACCATGCAACAGCTGTTAAATTACTGTGAATTAGATCTGCTTGTCTAACCCTGCTCATGATCCACCAACCTGGGGATGCAAGTGCCTTGGTCAATCCTTATGTACTCTCTTCAGTGGTTGCCATGTACCTTACCTTTAAAGGGGTGAGAGTTTAATGCAGAGTGGTAGCTGGTGATCAGAGCAACAGACTGTGTCAGGACTCCTGGGTGATTCCTAGCTCCCTCATTCACTTACTCTCCTTGTGTTCCATTTACTTTTCTCTAGAGTAAAAATACTGACTTCTGTGAAGATTGATTAATGTATGAAAGGTGCTAGAGAAGGACAAAGAGGTAGAGCTGGGAGCTGGCTGGAGTAAACATTTAGCTTCACGTGGGTGGTGAGTTGGAAACAGGAGAGCTCAGCTCAGTCACCATCGAGTTGAGAAATCATTTTCCGTTATTTGCAAGCTTATCAGGAATGACTTGAATTGTGAATTGACTTTGGCAAGGCAGCTGGCAGCCTGCTGCATTGTACAATGTGGGCTCAATCTGTACTTCCTGGTGTAGACGTGCAACGGAGAAGGCATTTAACAGAGCCACTCCCCACTAAAGCTACACTGAGGGCCAAGCCCAAATCCCAGCTTTGCGTTCCCTCATCATCCACCAGCCTGAAAAGATGACTCATTTAGTATGCAGAACATAAAAAGGGAAGGCAGAGGTCTGACTATCAATAATGGATGGACCCTTTTAGATATAGCCTGAACCCCTACTGTAGCCAGGCCTGCTAGGCTGGTGCACAGGGTGCAGGGTAAAAGTTTAACTCCTTTTGCAACTAAACTTGCAACAAAAAATCTCTTGGCATCACACATGCTAGCTCAGACCCAGGGCATGTTCCAGGAAGGGGTAACTAGCCTTGAACCTGCTGTCAGTACACAGCTGTGACTGGATACCGACCCTGTGCATCTAGATGTCCTCGCTATTTTTTGGGCTAAGTAGTTATAGCCATCTGAAGTTCTTGTATGATATAGTGATGTATGTGTCTAAGGGACGTGCCAGGAGCAGTAGAGGGGCAGAGGCCCAAGTGGGAAAACAGCAGCATCTGCACTTGTGAAAAAATCTGATCTTGACCTTACCCTCCAACACAGATCAGTTTGCAGTGATACACTTTAACAAGCTAATTGTTGAGGTAAACCAATGGACTGCTAAAAAACTACACACAATGCTGCAACTACGTTCAAGGAAAACAAATATACAGCACATTCACAGTCTCAGAATAGGGCCTTTTAATTAATAAGCTTCCACTTAATTAAATCACTGGTGAGCTTGATTGCAAGTTCTACTGGACCCACACAATTATTTTTAGTTCAGATAACTTCTACCCTTTTATTTTGATAAATTGTAATCCCTTCACTATAGATAAATCCATCCCTAACTCTTGAAAGCTGTCATTTTTTTCCTAGAAAAAAAGGCAAATTTCTCAATATGAGAATCAAACTGGCCTAAGACAATCCCACAATAGTAAAATGAACGCACCAGCTGTAAGTTTTTGGACATTCCTATTGCATTATTTTAGATGTTATTGTGTGATTTGCAAACTGTGATACACCCCCGTGGTTACATAGATAACATGATAAACTACTTGCTTGAATCAAAGGAACCAACTATCATGAAACAAGGTGGCAGCGTGTTAGTACCATTTAATGAAAATGTTTTAAAACGTCTGACAACACCCAGAGTAACTGGTGAATCCTAACAAAGCAGGACAACATTTTGGATTATCGGCAGATAAGTCTGCTCAATGGTCTATGGGAATGCTGGATGGGATGGGAACTGAGTTACTGCAGAGAAATCTTTTTTGGGTGCTGGCTGGTGAGTCTTGCCCACATGCTCAGGGTTTAGCTGATCGCCATATTTGGGGTCGGGAAGGAATTTTCCTCCGGGGCGGATTGGCAGGGGCCACGGAGGTTTTTCACCTTCCTCTGCAGCATGGGGCATGGGTCGCTTGCTGGTGGATTCCCTGCAGCTTGAGGTCTTCAAATCTCATTTTTGAGGATTTCAATAACTCAGTCATGGGTTCGGGGTTGTTATAAATGTGTATGGGTAGGGTTTTGTGGCCTGCCTTGTGCGGGAGGTCAGACTAGATGATCATATTGGTCCCTTCTGACCTATGAGTCTATAACATGGTTACTGCATGACTAGGCTACTGGCTGTTTGTAACAACCACCGTTCTGCTTTACCCTTAATACCTGTCCCCCTATTTTCTCCCCCTGCTCCACTGCCAGGATCACTGCCCTACTGCCTCTGAGAACAATGTATATATCTTTTAATACAGTAAAATGAGTGACCAGCAGCAGTAACTTTTCAAAAGCAGTGTTTTTTTAAAATTGATTCCAGTTCCTTTTAGCTCTGATGTTGGTTCTTCTACACAAAGCTGTTTCTTTCTCAATTTGTTTTCACATGAAAAATGTGACACACCCCACACCCAAAACATCCTTATTTCTTATGTAAATATATTTGTCCTAACTCACTGGATTATAGCTATACAAATATTCTGGCACTTCTCATATGTTAACTAGTTTTAGGGTAAATTAGTCAGCGGCAAACAGCAGAACAGCTGCTTTGGGAGCAACATAAAGAGTAACATATTCAGCACCAGATTTAGATGCAGAAAAAGGTAGAGTCATTGCCTCCAAAGTTAATTTAACTCATGTTGTTTGATAGATACACTGCACCTTGATTTCATATAGCATTTGGTACAAGCTGTTTAATTCTCTAAAGCATTTGGAGAAATGTGACACTGCATAGCACACACAGAATTTTTTTAACCTTCTTTTAGAAGAAAGCCATCATATTATCTTTTTTTAAAAATCAATACCAAAACCTTGCCCCAAAAAGAGAGAAGTGTCAGAATCCCAAGTCCACTAGGGACCCTGCTATTGGTTTTATGTGGAAGGCAGCTTGATAGTACAGTGATAGGCAGCTGTATAAAATTCTTACATAGATTTTATTAAAAAAATCTTTCCTCAAAACCAGAACCAAGTCACTTTGAAGGAGTGCTGAAGTGTGGAACACCAGGAAAAAACAGGTAACTTTTTTTTTATTATTATTATAAGCCCAGCCATTGCATCTAACAGAAAACACAAGGAGAGGAACAGCTAGACATAATTACTAGACTTATTGAATCATAAGGGGATTGCTACTTCAAAGCAATACTCAGTGACCTGAAACTTGCTGCATCCTTTTTGTTCTAAATGAAACTGTTGTGCCCCTTTAGTGACCAAAAAGTGCTTATCAGCTAATCTTACAATAAAGGGAATCAATGGATGTTATTCCTGTGATATTAAGAATGTGTTCAAAACACTATTTCCTACGTCTTAGATAAATAGGAGCCTGATATCCAACAATAAACCAGTCTGTTTTCTAAAAGCAGATGTCTGTCCCCTTTTTCCAGCACCTCTTTTACTTCTATCCTCTTAAAACTGCATCTTGCAAGATTGCTCTTTGGAATAACACCATAATGAAAAACAAAAAGCTAACTCTTTCAAATGATTAAAGCAACTGTTTGCCCCACAATAGCTGTAGTTCTTCAAAATGGTGTAGTTAGTGGTGTAGTTACACTGTCGGTGTATCTCATGGGAGATTGGATTTTTTTTTTTTAATTATGGCTGTGGGAGCCACACATACAATCTGTACCTCTTCTATGCCATATGTGAGGGCCAAGGGCACAGAGAGTGGAGCAGCTGTGACCCTCCCTCAGTTCCATTGCAATTAGAAACCAAGGGTAGCTGAAGACTGCAAAAAAGCAGGGATGGAGAGTGGGTCATGGGATCTACACTAAGTACAACTCAAAGAATTACCCGACAGTAACTGGGGTTAGCTCTTCTTTCTTCAAGTCCATATCAGCATGGAGCCTACTG
This sequence comes from Mesoclemmys tuberculata, assembly GCA_007922155.1. Classification (NCBI taxonomy): domain Eukaryota; kingdom Metazoa; phylum Chordata; order Testudines; family Chelidae; genus Mesoclemmys; species Mesoclemmys tuberculata. Next base: position 4,534,481 of record ML675622.1, read on the forward strand.
TAGCTAACTAGCAAATAGCATCTCCTCAGGACAGTGGGAATGAGTTTCATTTGCAACAGTGCAAATGTGACTGCAGTACTGCTCCCCCGAACTTGGCATCTGGCCTTGCAGCTCAGACCACAGCATAGTGTTTGGCAAATGACAGTGGCTTAATCCACCTCCCCCCCATTACAGATCTCATACTGGCAGATATTGAAGTGGTAGAAGAAGCTGCTGACACCGTGCTGAGATGAACCTTGATGTTTGGAGAGAATGTACAAAAATGCACTGCGTGATCCATTTTGAGATTTTATGTGGAGTCAGCAGGGCATTCAAGGCCAAACTTTAGCCAGAGACGGAGCAACAGTTTGAATAGCTTAGTTCTGTTAATGTAAGACAGCAAAGTCCTGGGTACAGCTAGTCTATGTAATTTCCTTTCTCCAGAAGAAGACTGGTAAATTGAGGGAATGGTTCAGGTGAAATTCTGAAACACTTTGGGGTTGAATTTAGGATGAGATCCCAGCACCATCTTGGCCCTAGGGAATGTCATACAGGAAGGTTCATCCATGAGCACCTCAAGCTCACTCATTCTTCTGGTGGAGATGACAGCCGCTAAGATGAATTAAAGTGAAGTGGTGCCACAAGCATCCTGAGCGGGGTTTCCAAGGAAGGCTCCATGAGCCTCAGGATTATATTGAGGTCCCACGCAGGAGTGAGTTCTATGGTTGGTGGGTAAGTTTTTGGCGGTCCTTTAAGAAACTTTGATACCGTTGGGTGAGAAACGACTACATACAATTTCACAGTGATTGCAGCCTGTCACATGCCTGTGAGGTGGACTTAATACAACTGATCAAGAGACCTTCCCGGTTGAGAGGCTATTGGTGTCGAGGCCTGGGCTGTGTCTAAGCCATTTTGGGCTGCCATATTGAGAAGAAATATTCCTTCACTTGGAAGAATTATGCCCATCTGATCAGTGTTTTCTTGCTCTATAATCAAGATTTCCTGGACCTGCTGGAAGCAATCTGTCTATAGTGCCCAGCCAGCCACCCCATCAGGTGCCATGACTTTGGCTGTGGGTGGAGTACCTGGCCATGATATGAGACCAGGCCCAGAAATGCCTTGGCTAGTATGGAGCCGGAAGAATGATTGTAGCTTTATCTCCTGAGTTTGGAAATCACCCTTTGGAATCCGAGGAACTGCTGGAAAGGTATACAAGTCTTTTCTACTGCAGGAAGTAATGACCCTGGACTTGGCCCCCACTTGAGTGAAGGTTTTGACATTTTCTTTTCCATTGTGGCTTGAGTGGCTTTTGTGGGAAACCCTCACTGACAAAATCCTACAAGTAAACAGGACCTTTGACTATAATGCCCTACAGCAGCACCCTGTGTCAGCCAATACTTCTGTAGGCCTATCACTTTAGAGGAAGAGCCCCTAACATTTGGGGGTTTTAAACTCTGCCCAGTTGAGATGTGCTATTAACATTTGTTTCAAATGATATATTTTAACTCACTTAGAGTAATAGACTCCAAGCTGAGAACCTCAAAAATTCAAGCCAATGCCAATCTTGTCCCCTTGAAGCATCAAGCTGCTAAACAAATGTCATGGGGTGTTTACTCTACCTTTGCCTATAAGGCATTAATGAAGCTGAGTATGGGCCCCGTTAATCAGATAGGCCACAGCTGAAGAGGATTAGGTGGTTTAAGTAGCCCAACTGATGATGCCCAGCTGAGAAGGAACAAGCAGGACTAGGATAGATCCCGGAAGCTGGCAGTAGATGAGGGCTGCTGAGAGCGCCAATATCCACTCTCTGGGCATTAGAGGAATAAATAAATAAAGGGGAGAGGATATAGGAAAAGATTTGGGAATGGCAGCAAGGTTTAGTAGTGTAGGGTTTAGCCACTAATTAGAGGGGTCCCTGAGCTGGAACCTGGAGTAGAAGGCAAGCTCAAAATTCCCCTAGCAGCCACTGGGCACTGAATGAGAAGACTAGCTGAATTAGTCTGGACAGACTCTGATATCCTGGAGGGGGTCAGTGAGCTGGTCAGAAGGCCAAGCCACGAAGAGGGAGCACTCACGTAGCAGAAAGAAGCTGCAGGCATACAAATGAACAACAGATGGGGGCATTGGACCTGAAAGATGATCATTGCTGGTGAGTGAACCCTGTTACAAGAAGAATATACTCTGCTGTTACAGAAAGGGGTTTTTTTTGGGTTGGTTCCTAAGCAGCATAAAGATGAATATCGTCTCAGTCTAAAAGGCTATTCTCAAGACAAATGGAATACTTATGTTTAAGATAAATGAGGAAAAATGCAACACTACTACTGACACTGGTTGCTTCTTGGTGCCCAGGACCTTTCATGTTTCTTAAGTAGCCTTACCAAATAGTTCCAAGACAGTATTTTTTAGCTTGTACTCTAAAGGCAAACTAATTAAGGCTGCAAACTCTTAAGGGAAGCCATTTAACTTTAACTATCCAGTTTTGATTGGAACTTCATGAAAGGATTTTGCAACTTTAATACAAAATTACTTCTTACAAAGTTGCCAGGAAGGTTGTAGGTGGCTGATATTCAGAGAAAACAGGCTCCCTCGTATTGCCTTTGCATGATAAACAGATTGGTGGTGGGCTCTACAAGAATGTCAACAATTTGATTCAATGAATTAGTGCACATTAAGCAGACAGGGTGGAAATCTCTCTACAGACAATAGAGAAACTTTTGCCCCAACCCTGCAGTGAAATTTGCTCAAGTGAATCTACACAGAGCCCCATAGACTTCATTAAGACTTTGAGTGCAAAGCTCTCACTGGAGGATTGAGACCTTAGTCTTTCTGAAAAATATTCAAGTGTGAAATATGCCTGTTAGTGCTGATGAACACATACCAGTTTGGTCACAGACCAACAACTTTCCCTTCAGTGTTTCTATGCTACTCAGCAGTAGGATTCATTTTTCTTATGCTGTGAGAGACTATATTCCCCAGCGAAGTCTGCAGCACTGTCGATTGACATTTTCACATCCAAATATCTTACCCACAATACTGTAGGAAAACTAGTTTAAACATATACAGAATGCACTCAAAGACACTTAAGCAAAAGCTTTTGTCCATGATCCCACATGTAAAATTCAGTATAAGGATAAGAAACAGTGAGCTATATATACACACACAATTCACCAAATCAGCAAAGGAGTAACAGAATATTTGCTATTACGAGACATGATGCAGTAGTTGATAACCACATATTCATAGAAGTTCATTTTATACAAGGTGAGGAATGCTGTTATTGTAAAACACTTTTAAATAAGTTAATAAAGATGAGTGGGGTTTAGTCTACTTGCTAGTTCTTAAGACAGTGTCTAGTTAAGGATAACAGTCAACCAGCCACATCCAGCTTGGCCTCAAGGTCCTGTGTATAACTCCTATATTCTCAAACAGAATATCCAGAAGGTTGCTTAATCAGATCTAGAGTGACATTTTCAGGTACTCTGACTAGTGGACTTGTTTTCAACAATTACAGCCTGACCATCCTGAGAAGTATTTATGGTAATATAGGAAATAAAGACACTCTGCGTAAGTAGAACACTATATTTGTTTTCCTCACCCCAAACTGTTAACTAAGCTCCAGCTGTGGACATCCAAAACACTTATCTTTTCTTTAACAGGATTAGAGAACAAATTACTCAAAATTGGTCCATAACTGAATGTGTAGATGATGGCAGCTCATATGCAATTTATTCTAAAGTGCATTTCAAAGATTGACCTGTCTAGTTTAAAAAGGAAAAGTGGTCTTACATACAGCTACTTGTGCGAAACAAATCAGTGTCGAAGAATAGGCCTCTCAGAACCACACAATGACAGTGACTGAGACAAGTGGACACACAGTTTTAGAGAGCTGTCAAGACCGACGAAGTTGAACAGCCAGACCATTTTTTTTAAAAAAATGCTGTCACAAAATTGAATAGTTGTGCATTTCTTTTATGAAGATTACATTTGACAAAGGCCAGCATTTTAGGACTCCCCCACTACTAACAAACAAATCTTGAATACATCACTTGTACAGATTAGTCAGCCAAAAATAAGCAATAGCTGTATTCTCAGCTATAAGAAAGCATGCAGAAGCTGTATTATTTTGCTACCCCTGGTGCAGGTTTCTAAGTCAAAGTACCAATAAATGCATGGCATAATGAAATTGGGGCAATAACAAGTTGTACTTTAATCACAGACTATTGATCAATACTTTGCAAATGTAAAAACAGCCTTCAAAGTATGAACATGGATAAAAATTCATTAAGTTAAAGAAATCCAAGATACAGCCAAAATGCAAGAAATAGCACTATGCATATACAAATAAAGTTAACACTGAATACTGTAGAGTGGATTTAAAAATGGCACCACTGGACAATATTTTACAATATGCACATTTATTTGAGGCAGGGAACTAATGCTCCACAGGTGAAAGTGATAATACAGATAAGTGCCTCTATTGGCCATTTATGGTATGTAGTACAATTTAAAACAAACACCTGAAAAGTAAAATGCTATGTATGACAGATCTATTGGAAACTAAACATCTTTAGAATGGAAAAAATATAGTGCTCTCCCTCCCCTTCTTAGCCAGACAGTATTGCCAGAGACTATGCTCATCTTTAAAGCACACTCTTTCTTTAAATTCAGTGCTATTTCCTTTCAGAAATCAGAAGTTGTACTTTTAGATAACAAAAGCGTTTGTGTTACCTTACAAATATTCAAAACTGGAAGCTTATGATTTCGGCAGACAATGTTGCATATTAAATAGAAACCAGCCAGCAATTATTACTGAACATAAAAAACCTTATTCAATCATAAAAAAATACTATAATTCATCACCACAGACTTTTTTACATAGTTTATAAATAATAAATAACAGTAGATTACAAATGGATTTATTTTAGCCCAGTTAGGTCTTTTAAAAAAGTATACTATTGTATTACCTCAGACTGCCCAAGGTACTGTATCAAGACAACTACTCAAATGTAACTCCTTATCCAAATAGTATGCAGAGCTAGCATCCAATCCAACCTTAAAGCCTTTTCTTAGAAATTAAAGTCAATTTAGTGGCCTGCCCTCTATCAGACAGACAAAGGCATAAAGCTATACAGCAGCTTTGAGGGGAACACACACACTGCCATCTCACAGAATATTTGGGACTGTCAATAGCACTCCCAATGGAAGAAACATCTTGAAAAAGAGCAAGTGCTAAGAAAAAACAGCACTAAAGACAGCCTCTGGTAAGCACTCTATAAACAAAGTCCTTTGCCCACCCACCCGTTTTACATTCCTTAATTTGTAACAATGTCCCCTAAGGCACAAAAATACCTATGGCCTCAATGCCACAGGAGACATTGATGGTGCGATGCACATTCTTCTTTACACAGCAGTTTAAGTAACTTGAGTTACTTGCACCATACATTTTAGATCAAGGCAAGGATTATTTCTCCTTGGCCAAATATCTATGAATATGCACCATATTCCATATAATCTGTAGGGTGAAGGGTGTGGGACGAGAACTATGCAGTTACGTTAACCATGTTTTACAAGGCATTTGTATTTCCCCTACTGATAACTAATGCCAGCTACCCTAGAAGTGTCTGTGTTTTGATTTCTTAAACACAAGTAACTTCCAGAACCATAGTGTTCAACTGCAATGAAACAATTACCAGTAGCACTAGAGACAGCCAAGCATTTATTTCTGTTCTGTGGGAGAAATGGCTGGTGATAGCTGCAACTACAAAGTGGGGAGAATAACTTAACTGAGTCAGTAGGATAAATTAGATATTTCCCCCCAACCAGAAGTTCTGTGTTATGAAATAACCTAGCATAATCTAATTCACTACTAAAAAGAATCTGTCAAAGAACGAGTATTTTCAAACATCTCTGCAACCACCACTTGTTTCTCCAGACAAAGTGACCATGATAGTAACAGCACACAGTATTTTCCTAGAAACAACACTAATATTGTAAGATGCCTATTCAGGAATCAAAAAAGTGTGAGGCTTTTTCTTTAAAACAAACGGGAGTTAGTGTAATCGGAACAGAAATTGTGTTTGTAAAATCAAAACCAGACATTTACATGGTCTAAGTGTCCACTAAAGAGACTAAATCAAAATTACTGGGAAGAGTTGCCAAGAAATAAGATTACATTAATTTTTCCATTTAGTACTTTAATCTTCCCGTTAATGATTCTCAAGGATCGGAGTTCTTCATTTCTCTGTACAAATGTACAGCAAGGAAAAAGCACAGCCAAACACTGAGTCACAACAGATTAAGTCACTTAGGTGAGAGATCGTCCATCAAAATGAATGAAGAACATGAGTTTGAGCATGTTACTGGAGATTCTGTGGTAATGCTGCCTTTAGCCAGTGAATCAGAGGAAGAACCAATACTGCTGCTACTCCTATCAAGGATATCTGAAGACAGACTGGAGACAAAGGAAAATGGTTACTTAAGAACATGTGGACTATGAACTGACGTACAAAGATAATGCACTTTTTAAAAAAATGTAGGAGAGACATACTACCACTCAGTCTTAACTGCAAGACTGGCAGCCCTGAAGACTCCTTATTTTCCTCTAGCATGTTATGGATGTATTCATGCTCCTTAAGGGAAAGAGGAGCAGAATTTTTTTTTTTTTAAACATGCAGCATAAATTGACACCAAAACTTTAACCAGTTGTAGAATAGAAAAGCCAACTACTGGAAGTAGCACCTTTAACAATTACAAGGGCAATAGGAAAATAATTTTTTGGATGAAGATTCCAATGATGCAGCTATTTTGATACCTCTGATTAGCCAGTTTGCTCTCAAATAATATTGTTCAAAGCGGGATCTTGCAAAATAATTTTTTTTCCCTTAAGACACTTCTCCCACACTTGAAGAATTCTCAGTTGTAGGTGGATAATCAATTCTACTAAACTCAGGAAGAAGTGCATTGATATTTTAGAACCACTTAATTTATCTGACATCTCCTTGGAAAGAGACCAGGCTCAGAAGCCAGATAAGTCACTTTCCTGTTTCTACGAAACAGACATTAGACGGGGTACATAAAACTAAGATTATATTTGTCACTCACATCTTAACTGTGGAATATCATAAGAAGAATTCAGCTTCATGTCAAATATTGGCCTATGGGAATGCCCCGGAGCTAGGTTATGCTACAATTCCATGAACATCCGTCTGCTCACTAGTTAATATCCACTCTGGAATAGCAGGGTGCCTAGCAGGTGATGCAGACAGCAAATTAGTCAATATTGAGTGATTTCTGCTTGGAGGGAAAGCTGGGACACCACAGAACATTATATTTACTATGAAGCTTCTGACATGAGAGCAGCCAGGATTCCACACCTATTCCAGGTATTGCAAAAAGGTTCTTGTGAGATGATTAGATGTGACCAAGAAGAGTAAACTGCTTATGGGCAGCTTTTCAAATCAGCTAAACAGCAAGCAAGAAAATTAATTCCAGAAAGAGAGGTGGGGAGCCCTTATTACTGTGATGAAATCCCAAGTTCAGTTTCTATTAGTCTGCAAATGCAAGTTACATAGCACAAGTCAAAATACCTCTGAAAAAAACAAGGTACTTAGGATATTTAAATAACTTCTGCTTTGATGTTTCAGTAGTTGAAACAATACTGTACCATGAACTGAGATCTGTCAGTTGTGTAACATCAGGAGAAAGCATGTTGGTAGTTCCTTGAAAAAGTCTCTTTGGCTGACTTTCCGTTTCCATTTCACCTGCAAAAAATAATTAAGTCAAACTTGTTTGATTCTGTGAAACATCTTCAGCAAATTAACTTCAAAGTTCTATTAAAGATTTTGTTTGTCCCATACAGTAAGTTACTACATACATAACATCTTGCAGTGTGATTGTGCAATATATCTTATTCAGCCATGTCAGTGCTTAGTTAAAAGGCCTAATTACCCCTAGAAGCTACAGGAACTGATTCGATTCTTCAGTCCACCCTTTGAGTCTCTACTGAACTATGGCTTCAGCATTGTTTAAGGGACACTATGTTACTGAAGATGCAGTAAAACAAAGATTCTGGTCACTGTCTAAGATCCCGCAGCACTTAAGAATTGGAGTCTAAATTCTTGTGTAAGTGTCCTTGCCAAATTCAAACCCCCTATTCTTTCTGCCTATATCAACTCTTTACAGTTTAATTTGCATGCTGTATTCTTCATTCCTTGCCATGAAGTATATAACATGTAGTATTGTTCTGTGCTGTTAAGCAAGTGCTGGGTTCCAACCCAGATGCGAGTGCTTTGCAGTGTTTAAAATGTTGAATGGCAGTTGGCCTCTTGTGCAGTGTCATACTCATTTTTAAAACCTTATCACAGATGTTAAGCTTAAATTGTTACGTATTTAGAATTATATCTAGTATATGCTTTATAAACATGTTTTTAAAAGCAATATAAATGTCTCCAGTGTTAGTGATTTAAAAAGGACTAGTTTTTACAGCTAGCTATATAACTTGTTTAAAACTGGGTTGCTCTAAGGACTGTTTTCCTGCCACAGTAAATGAAATCAGTGACCTCGGAGTTTTGGGCCATCCACATATTTTCTTAATATTTAAAAGTAGGCACTCTCACATTTTGTTCACTACAAAATGCAGAAAGTCTGTCATATCAGTTATTTTATAAGAGCTTTAAACATCTTGTGTCTGTTTTGGACATAAGAATACCCTTTTAGATATTAAGACCAATACTGACATGCATAACACACAAAAAGCCTAACAAAAAACATTTGGCACAACATGTGATCATTTCTGCTTAATCTATCCCACAATGAGTATGTCCTCACTCCCATGTAAACCTGTTGACCTCTCTGGGATTGTAAATGTGAAAGACAGAACTTGATCCCATATGTTGTACTCTGGGACGATACCGAGATCATTATTAATTTCTGATACAAAGTTCTGTTATCTGAGTTTAGTATTTTACAGGGGTTTTATTGCCAGGTTCATGACATTTTTCAGATGTTGTTTAATTCTCCGTCTACCAGTAAAAGTGTATTTGAAATTGAGGATTACTTTTCAGCTTCCAGGTAACTGACAGCAGTTCTAGTGTTAGCTCAGGGAACTAACTGAAAGGTTTCACATTAAAAACATACTATAAATGAACTTTGTATACATAATGTCGGAGAAACACACTACCACTCAGGCTGGGTCTACACCAACAGCGGCAAATCTGCCACCGTCAATTGATTGCTCTTGATCGACTGAGCGGTCTGTGTAGACCCACTCAGTCGATTCAGCAATCTACGTAGGAAAATCAATTCGATCAGTGGCGTAGCGCTACGTCAAAGGGAACACTGTTCCCTTTGGTGCAGTGCAGTATGGATGGCGTGCGGAGCAGATGCAGCGAAGTCGACGGGAGATACGCAAGTATCTCCCATCGACTGCTGCCGAATCTGGAAGGTAAGTATAGACTGGGCCTCAGCTTTTACTCCAGGACTGGCAGCCCTGAAAACTCATTTTCTGTACCATGAAAGGAATATGTTCATTCTCCTTTGATGAAATAATGATGGCTTCCATCATGCAGATTGAAGCTATGGAACACAGAAGTGAAATACTCTGTATCCTCATACAAACTGAGAAGAAAAGTCAGACAACTTTCAAGAAATGTGAAATTTTATAGGAAGGTTGCACCATAGTAATATGTATCATTTTTACCACTATAAGATATTTAAAGAGCTGGCATTTCAGTTGTACAATGTAACACTTTGATATACTGAGTCTTTTCTATTAAGGATTATTTCAGTTTATAGCTATGATTATGCATGTTACCATGTAATAAATGCAGACTAGGGACCTTTAAGCAATTTCTTAGGTTAGAAACAAAAGTATTATGTATTTCAGGAGGAAATGAACGAATTAGGTGTATTTATATCGACAAGGTATTTTATGACTAAGGAATATTGTTCATAATGAACTGTCTTGTTTCTATTAGAAGAGCAAACCCACATTTCCATTTCATCTGTGAGAACTGCTCCAAAAGGCACCCAAGGGCAGTGCTTATATGGGAAAGCAGCTTCTGCTTGGACTTTACTTGTACTGTGCTTTTGCTTTAAGTGGTCCACTCTAGTGTACTTCGGCTTCCTCCATTCTGTGAGTTTAACTCTGGGTGCCAAAAACTGCTTCACATATAAGGTTACAACTATGTTTATTAGAAATCTGATTTTTTTGCTCTCTCAAATTCACAAAGGAATATCATCCTCCTCAAAACTAGGTAAGTGGCATCTGCAGCAAAGTAAGGTGTTTTTTTTTAATCAAATCTGAAGGAAACTGGACCGGGATTTTCTAGATTAGAAGTAGGCCAACTTATTTTTGCCATTTTTTTAAAAAGCAAACAAGCTTCACAACAGCCATTTCATAAATACACACTTTGGGAGAATAAAAGGAGATGTCACTGGTGTGGTTGAGTAAGGAAAGATCAACAGAAATGGATGGTGGTAGGTGAAGTATTTGCCAGAGAAGCACTGGTAACCAGTTATTTTAACCCTTCAGTTTAACGCCGTGTACATTAATAGTATGGAGAATTTTTCTGAATTTTACTTCAAACACCATATTTCTTGTTAAGAAAAGCGTATTTTTCCAAGAAAAACACTCATGTGCTCCATGCTATCTCCATCCCTCTAATTCTCAAAATATTCATCTTCCGAACTTTCATAGTGTAAAACAAACATTGGGTATAAAATGTCAGATATTCGGCAAATATATATAAGGGAATACTTCTATAAATAGAATAAACTTTTGAAAATGTACCACTGTACAATGCATTTCCTTCAGAGCATCATTTATGGAAGCCAGATAGTTTTAGTGTAACAAAGGTGGTTAAATGCAGAGGGAGCCAGAGTATACAGGGCAGACACCAATTTTAATAATTTAAATCAAACAGGAAACCTTGATTTTAAATAATCAATTTTAATTGTTTTGCATTTGTACTTTTGTTGTTTTCCTAAGGAGAGGCTGATTCTCATTAGTGGGTATCCACTGAACCATGGTGATCTGCAACTAAATATTGCCTTTATACTACACCTGGTGTTTCTTTTTGCTAAGCAGGAGGACACTATTTTAGCAAATACATAGGTGAACTTACTTATTCAGATTTTACACTTTATTCTAAAATTGCAATCATTTTCTATTTACTAGATTAATTTTTACTTGTAGCTTGTCAGTCTATTTGGATGGAAATTCAAATTCAATTAAATGCATAAACAGCATTTTTGTATTTAATAAGGCTGGCTTAAAAATGCTGGATATGAGAAGTTTATCAAAACATGGTTTAGCAAAAAATGTTAACCACATTGAACACTAACTGAATTATTAAACAAAGGAAGTATCTGTAGTTAGTGATTTGAAATAATTGTTTTTGGTCATGTCCTTAAAGATTTTAGAATTAATAGATCTCATGTTCTCAGGCACACTTTTTATTCCTAGAGTAAAAGAGATAAACAAGCTTTCCTACTTTTTCAGCTCCCAACTGGTTTAATTTTGAATGAAGGAGTAATTGAACTAAACTAAAACTAAAAAAGGAAACATTCTCTATACCCACAGAACAGCCCACCCAAACCTGGAGTAAGTACTTGGGCAGACTCCGCTTCCAGGTGCTTAATCTGACTTCCATCAGTTCAGTGCTAGAACCGTCTTTAAAGCATGGCAGCAAACATGTACTGCTTAATATGTGCATTTAATTTAAGTTACTTTAATAGAGTATAAGTAGTTTAGACTTTAACACAGTCTGTCAGTTTAATTTTAACTAGGTTCATTTTTAAGACGTAAGCCTGTACTTAATTTAAATCAAAATCCAGTTTTGATTTTAAAGGTTTTTAGCCACCCTCCCAGAAAATCTAAAATATGCTTCATCTTCTGTGATACTTTTAGGATTAGTCTTAATTTACAGCTTCCTGTAACTAAAACTGGTTGCCCATCTAGCATAGATTGATTGCATCCCATTTTTAGCAAGTCAATCTTTCTAGTCCTCAGCCCATTTTTGCTAATAGTCAAAGGTGATAAAACATTTCCAGGTTTAAATACATTTAAAATAGTCACTCCTATACTGACTAAGTGTAAGGTTCAGTAGAAGTCAGATTTATACATTAATTTGTATTTTAGGCAAGCCCATTTGCTTTATATTACAGCTGGAAGTTTGGATTGGCAAATTCCAATACATCCCAGAGGAATGTCCAATGTGTTTTTGAGGAGAGGCTACTGCTTACCTAAGCAGCAGGATTTAAAGGTAGAGTCTGCCTAGTGACCACAATTCACAACATCATCTTTAAATGCTTCCAAAATTGTAGACATACCTTTCCTTTTAATGGGACCAAGAACACTGGGCCTGATACAGTTGATTGGACTCTGACTCCTCCTACTAAAAGAGTCAATACTGGTATCAATAAAATCTATAGTTTAAGCTTGAACAACACATTTTATATACTAAACCAATATACAATCATTTTAAAAAAAGTGAATTCTACTTTAAAACAATCCTGTACAATTCAAATATTTAAGCAACTGGGAATCTGATTATTGTAGGTAAACAAAAAAGTTAGCTTTTGAAAGGTGTTTTGTCTAGTTAGAGCAAGATATCTACCATATGATCTTTTGTAAGTCACTTAATTTTGGTTTACTGTCAGCCTCACTTTATCCATTTGTTAGTTAAATAGAATACTACTGGTATACAGATGATGAGTTTTAAAAGCTTGTCTGTTAAGCACTATGGGATTATCTAAGGAGGACCAAATCTAGTGTAAATTCAAAGAACACTAGCATTCCACTCCCTCTTGCAAAATTTAACATGCAAAGGTTTTGGGGTTTTTTGGTATGGCAATGGTGGGGTCTCTAATTTCAAACACCCAAGCAGTTTTAAAAAAAGATTTTAAAATGACCTGCTGGAAAAAAAAAAAATATTGAAAGGAAACTTCAGCTACCTTTTTAAAACTAGACAAAATTAGAACTTCAGTAATCACAATGGGAATCCATTAACAATGAAAACTGCTTCAAGTCTGAATTTCCAGGCTTGAATTTTAACATTCAACTGTCTTAAACTGCCAGAATACTATTGAAACTAAGTCGGTGGGCATTTGATACTTTGAGACAAATTGACTTACTTTGAGAATCGCCTTGTTGGACTAGGAATAGGACTTGGAGGTAATCCATTACTACTCACAAACATTTGTAAGGATGGTGAAAAACATTGCTGGGAAAAGAATTACACAGTAAAATGTTTCTGCAACTTTAAAAAAAACCAAACACACACCCCCAAACAAAATCCCCAGTGAAAGTAAGGTGAGCAATACAATAACCTACTGAAAGCTTGAACAGGAAATTAAAACCATATCTAAGAGGTCTGTAAAACTGAATATACAAAATATTCTAATTGCATCACGTCATTCAGACTGAAGGAAGAGGGGAAGCATGTTATCCAAATAGGATTTGGTTCCATTTCTGCCCCCACTTGTAAAAGCATCAGTCGAGAGGACCATATTAATCTTTAAACCACTCCTCTCCAAAAAAACCCATGCTTATTTAAAATACAGTTGTATATTTTTCACCTATTGAAAAAAAATTGTAATATGAATGTGTCAAAATAGAATGACACTTTGCACTCCTGCAACTGAACTGAACTCAGCCCAAGGAGCTGCATGTACACTGATGTTTGTCAAATTGTTGTTTGTTTTTGAGACAGTTAAAATCATCCCAGTACAAAGACTAATATAAAGACAAGCAGCCAGCATTTCACCATCACATACATCAGCAATGCTCAGAGCAGGTTTCCCTGACAATTGTAAAAATACCAGTGACTGTTCTACACTAGCAATAGCGAGTGCTAACACTGATTGAGCTGCCATGATACTATAACCATGGAAGAATGTGATAATCTCAGTGAAGACAAGGCCAAAAAGTCTGCCTGTAAACATGGTTGCTGATTTCCACCTCAATCTCTACCTGCTTCTCATTGGGGGAAGAAATGGTGCTAAGGGGAGGGTCTTGGTCTCCACTCCACCGCTTCCCTTCTTCCAGGGGCTGCAATGAAGAGACTCAGGAGCACTGCAGACTAAAGGGAAAGGCCCATCCATTTAACATGGCCAAAGTTGAACTCAATCTTTTCTCCCAAAAAGGCTCCAACAACCCCATTCTGTCACTGCTGACACCATCACCATCTTTTCTAGTACTCAGATGTATAAACTGTGGTCTTGGACTCCTCCCTCTCTTGCTCCACATATCTCCGGCTTGTGTCCAAATCTTGCTGCTTCCTCCATAATATTTCTAAGATTCATCCTTTTGTCTTTCAACTTGATTATCAATCACCTCCCTGGCACCCCCATTCCCAAAGCATACAAAATGGAGAAGGAACCAGGAAGTCATCAGGTCAAATTTTGCTTAGGTAGTAAGTTTTAGATATTGAGAAAAGTAGTTATATTTAACAATGGTTAGAGTATTTTTCTTTTGGAAAGGTAAATTATTTTGGGGAGTTTTAACAAAATTCTTTGCAATTCATCTTAATCTGAAATTTGTGTTTTTCTTCCTTGTTCCTTTCACTTATCCTACCTTCCCTATTCCTCTGGTGGGTGAAGGTGCTGGGGAAACTGGGATGAAGTCTATTCTCTTTGGAGAGGAAGATTTCTCAGACTTGTCCAAGTCATTGTCGCTCTGTAAATACAAAGTGTCATACTTACACTGACATAGTACATTGTTTTAGAACCTGAGCCACAACATTTCCATGGACAAATCAGTGGAGCAACTAAAACACCAAATCTGTTTTCTAAAATTATTTCCACTTTTCCTTAAATCCAATGATTAATTGTAGAAGTGGAATTAAAAATTAAAACATCTGTAAAGAGATTACCAGACTCAAGCTTTCCTCCCATGACTGGCTTATCTGCATTGCTGTTTGTACTTCCCTAGAACACAAAAAAATCCCATCAGTGGCTACGAAGGAGACAAGTCTGGCTACATTCTTATCTTGTTTCAGTCACACTCACCTTTCATGTGCTGTTTCTCTGTTCATTAAATCCACTCCTTCCTCCTGCAGAATATAAGCAGCATAAGCTTTCACAACATTTCACATCATGGTACTCAAACCAGAATGACTATTCCCTGTTCAATCATCTGCCTTTACAGTTGAAATGAGCAGGAGTAACACTTCAGAAGGAAAGCCTGTCATCCACCCCAACTCACCACTTCTCCTTGTTCATCCCAGAACCCCTTATGTAGACCACAACAGTAGCTTTGTAAGTGCTGGGGCACTTCAATATGAAAAAAGAACAAGCCTTGAGAGGATACCACTTCAGACTGCAGGTAACACTCTAGGTGAGGGGATGAAACAGAGTTAAATAGGTGTAATGAAGAAAAAACACCAGTAGTGTTGTTTCTATATCAAATATTTCATGAAGAAGGAAAGTGAAATATATTGATAAAATATCACGTGAAACAGAATGCAATTTACCCTTCTGATTTGATGAAGTCTGCTGCTAGGGATTCGAATAGGAGATGATGATAGCAACTGGAAAAGAGTAAACATCCACTTCTCAATAACAAATCAGTAGTCTGCATACAGCCTATTTTCAGTCACTTATATTCTCTTTAAATTAGAGCTAAAGTAGCCAAGTGTCAATAAGCACTCAGAATTCAACCACATTGTAGCAAGGTGATAGTTGACCTTAGTGTAACTAATACTCTCTTTTTACTAAATTCATTCTGTTAATCAATGTTTAGCCACTGGCTACTGCCCTCAAATATAGTAGCAATAAAGTAAGCCATTAAGAAAAAAGTGGGGCATTGTAATAACAATGAGTATGAGTTAGAACACGACAAAATTAACTCTGTATTTAAGAAAAGTGGTAAGATATTGTTCATAAACCTTAAATCCAAAAAATTCTCATGTAATCTAGAGAGATTAAGTCAAATCAAATGGTATCCCATAAATCTTTAGAAGTACCAATGGGAAAAGATTCAGGGAACATAAATAATAGAAATAATCCTTTGCAATAAAAACTTAAGCCCTCTGGAGCAAAGATGGTCTTGTAACTATATCTGGACAGCACATGTCTAATTGAGGAATTTAGGCACTACCATAAAATAAGGGTTTACTATAACTACTAACAACATTACACACAGGAAAGATATTGAAGTGATACATCCATAACAAAAAGTTTAGAACCAGAATTCTGTCACTTTTTTGCTAGGCTGAATGTAAGACAAAGGCAGTAGACATTTTATAGATTTTTAGGACCTTTCAAGTCCTATAATCTCTCTAAAGAACCAAGACCTAGTTTTTACTTTCTATAAAAAGAGGAAGGTGATTTCTGCTGAAAAACAGTAATGCTATATCCCAGGATTTGTCCAAGTTAACAGTTGGTTGGGAAACGCTTAAGAGTAACCTAAAAACATCTTTGAAAAGTGAAATAATTACAGACTGTATAATGAAAGCCCTAAACTGTAAGGAGGAGAGTAACATTAAGCATATGAATTCTTTAAAATTACCTTCTTAATCTAATCTTCTGAAGCCTACTGTCCATCTCTACCTCTACTCTGTAATAGTCACTATCAGGAAGTCAAGAAAATGGAAGGATTGGGAGGATTGCTTTTTAGACAGAGTTCAATTTAGCAAGGTTATTTTAAAATGAGACTAGAGTTACCCTCTCCCATCCCACAGGCAAATTCCATGGTAGCCATGAGACCAGAACAGATGTTGGGTCCTACTCTGCTATGATGCCCCAACTACAGGCAATTTTAACCAAAACAAAAAGTAATCAGACTGAATGCCTCTCTGCCACTTGCTTTGTGGGGTATCCTGTTTATATCTACAAAAGTACTTGATTTTTCAGAGGACATTTGCAGGTAACTTAAAGAAATCCATTTTGCAGCCAGGAGGTCCATAAGACTATTTCAGCACAGCTTTAAATGGATTTGTATTTCCTTTGCTCAATTACACATTGCTGAGGTGTGAACACTAGCTGTGTTTAAGACTACTTACCATACTATGACGGTTCATAACTGTTGTACTGTTCCTGCGGGTTCGCAACACACAAGGCTGAAAAACCTGTGAATTATCACTGAAAGAAATTACAA